>PVKA01001657.1:0-140868 GCA_004027165.1 Ctenomys sociabilis
TGTCAAAGCAGAGCCAGTGGACCCAAAACCCCCTTCTCCTCTGGTTTTGGGCGCTGCGGCGAAACGATCATGAAGGCTGGGTAATACTATCAATTGTGCAATTCTATCTCCAGGGGAAATGACAGTGATTCCTTTTGGGGATTCTGCCATAATTTTTATGACCCCTGTATAGTCTGGGTCAATCACCCCTGGGTGGACCTGAAAACCTCTCATGGTCATAGAGGATCTCCCTATTAATAGGCCCACTGTGCCAGGGTCAAATGGCCTTTTAAGATCCGACTCAGCTGAACTCCCATCTGGGGAGTCAGTACGAGTCCGGAGGCGGCACGGAGGTCCACTCCCGCCGAGCCTGCAGTGGCTCTCCGTGCTTTGAAGGAGGTTGGAGATACGGCCACTGCGCCGGCTGTGGCCCCCCTCTCGGGCCCTCCATTGCCCCATATATTTGTGGGCCCTGAGGTCGGGGGCCCCACAGCCCGTTTTTTGGACCTGAACCTGAGGTGTTTGGGGGCAAAGGCTGGCCATTCACATCCTTTACGGAACGGCACTCATTGGCCCAATGCTTCCCTTTCTTGCATCTAGGGCACAGGCCTGGGTGGGCGGGGCATTGTCCCGCGGTATTGGTCCCACCCCCTTTGTCCGGACAATTGCGTCTAATATGTCCTGCTTTTCCACATTTGAAGCAAGCCCCCTGAGCTCCCGGATTCCCTGGTCCCTTCTTTTGTGTCAGCTGTACCACCGCCGCCGCCAAGCTAGCGCCAGTCAGTGGCCCCCCCAGTTCTCTACAGACTTTCATCCAGACTTCCAGCCCTTTATTTTTGTACGGACCAATAGCCGTACGGCATTCTTTGGTACACTGCTCAAAGACGAGCTGTTTAACAAAAGGTATTGCTTGATCTGCATCTCCAAAGACTTTACCCGCTGCTTCTACTACTCTGGCTACAAAATCTGAAAAAGGCTCTGTAAGCCCTTGTAAGATTTTTGTGAGGTTGCCGGTCACCTCCCCCCTGTTTGGAAGTGACTTCCAGGCCTTGGCACCAACCTTGTTGATTTGTTCATAAACTTCAGGCGGATAACCAGCCTGTTGGTTTGCAAAGCGGCCCATGCCCAACAGCATATCTTGATCCCAGGCGTGATGGCCTGCAGCCAAGTTGGCCACTGCCTGTTGAGCAGTGAACTCAAACGTATAAGTTTTCCAGTCCAAATATTGACCTGGGCTCAGGCACGCCTTGGCTATACCATTCCACTCCGTGGGAGTGAGACAGTGTCTGCCGAGGGCCTCCACCTGGGCTATGGTGAAGGAAGCCGTGACGCCATATGCTCTTGCTGATTCAGCCAAATATTTGATCACCTTGAAATCTAGGGGCTCTTGATATCGATTCCCTTGGGCATCTTGAAAAACAGGGAGGGCCATGGGGAACTCCGCCCCCAGTTCCCGCCACATCTCTGGATTACGAATACTCCCAGGGGGGGCTCCCCCTCCACTGTCCCCGTAGGGCAGTGGTGCTGTGGGCCCCACCCTACATTCTAAGAACGGGTCACAGAGACTTCCGTCTAACTGCTTCTTCCTTTTTGGTTTTTGTTTTTTTTTCTTGAGCTCTAACCTTTCAATGGCAAGGGCCTCTTCTAGCCTTTTAATGGTTTCTACCAGGTCGTGCTCATCTTCCTCCGAGTCCGAGGACTCTGAAGAGGATTCAGAGGAGCTCGACCCCGGAAGGTCAGAACAACAGCCTCCACCTGTCTTCTTAGTGCCCTGCTTTGATCCCATTTCACTCTCGGCTTTCTCACATCTTTCCTCATGTAGCTGTTCTAAAGCTGCCTGTCCGCTCTCTATCGCCTCACTACACCGTCGGTCCTCCAAGCATCCCCCAATAGCTAGATCTAAATCTTTTAGCTTTCTTGCACGCAACAGCTCCCGTAGAGCCTGAAAAATTGGGTGCGAAGAGGACGCGCCCATTATGAAAGTTTCTTTCACTTTAATCCTCACTCGTCAGTGAGCCCCCGCTCTCCTTTCTACAGTGAGAGCAAGTAATCCCCCGCTCTTGACACGGTCCCCCAACTTACCGTGGGACTTACCAGTATACTGCCTGACTACATGGAGTTCTGAACTGTCGTGTCCGTACCGCTGGAACGAAGCTCCCCGTACGGGCCATCACTTGTTGCGCGCAACCTCGCCAGCAAGGAAGACGCAACCACCAGTTCTTCTCCACGCAGTTTATTCAGCCTTTGATAATGTTCTTCCTCCCCAAGGGGAAGCCCGCTCATGGCTATATACCAGTGGGCGTCCAACCCCGGAGTGCCACGTGGGCACAGCCGATAGGTCCAGGTACACGGAAGTGAGCCATAGCTTTAGCCTTAGCCATATAAGGAGTTGTTTACTACAGAGAGCACTCACCCAGCGGGGGGTGGAAGGCGGCAACCGGCGCCATCTTTCAGGTGCGGCTATTCGCAGCTCTCTACACTCCAGAGTGGACATTCCTGGTGGACAATATGTCCATGTTCCATTTTTTTTAAAAAAATTATTTATTTATGTATCTTGTGCAGGGTCTCACTGTGCAGCTTGGATTCATAGTGATCCTCTTCTCTCTGCCTCCCCAGCTCTGGGATTGCAGGTATACACCATCATCCCTGGTTTAAAGCTAGCACAGCACACCCAGGTTTCCTGGGCCAGCACAGGGATGAAACTTGGAACCTAGTACTAGCCAGGCAGATGCTTAGACCACTGAGCTATCTCCCCAGCCCTCTGCATTCCATCTTATCTGCCCATCTCTTCTGTTTCTCTCTGAGATTTTCAGAGGGATGTGTAACAATGTACAAGAAGAACACATTTTAGGAGATATCTGGAATCAATCTCTGGTGAAAGAAGTGTCATTATAGATGATATTTGAAGCTCCCTGACAAGAAATGCTTACAGTACCAAGTAAAGAGAGCCAGTGCTGTTTTACTTGGACAAATGACTGGACTCAGCACAGTCTCTCTTGCCATCCCAATGCCTGCTGGTTAATTGTCCCCCTACCAGGCAATGTGGATGTCTCCTCTGTTCCCTCCTCACACAGAAAGTGTTCCCCACTGTTCCACGGCATGCTCCATATAGCTTTTGTAGCATCTGCTAGCATTTCTACTTAAAATAAAAATATTGTTTTAATTTCCAACCATATCTGGTCCTGTTTGGAGATGTAAGCTGTTTTGCAATGTCTTGTCCTTGAAGATCACAATTTATTAAGGTTCCATGTGAAAACATTTTGCTTTGGAAAAATTCTTTTCCTACAGAAACCCAGTAGGGGAAGGGAGCTCCAGGATGGTATTAGACAATATGAAGCACTTTTTCTAGTCTTCACTTTTTGCTTCTTGTCCTGTTTCAGTAGTGATAACAGCTTTTGTTCTTCAGAAAATAAGAAGCAAAGAAAATGTTGATTATTCCCTTTAGATAATGGGTGGTCAGCAATTATGTAAAAATGGTTCAAATATCAAGAAGATCCAAAGGATTCTACAGAGCAGCTGTACAATGACAACCATGTGCTCTGGCCCAGGGGTTAAGCTGGTACACTGAGACTCATCAGTGTGGTTCATCTTCCCAGAAAATAGCTCCATCTGAACTGATTATTACCAAGCCTAGCAGATAGCACTGGGTTCAAAGTTTGTTTTCCACATCTCCAGCTATTTTTAGAATAATACTTTGCTCAGAGAAGCATTCACCCAGTCAGACCTAAATATAAACACAGGAAACTTAAACAGGTGTGGTGATAACATGGATTTCAGGGCAAAGAAAAAGAATGAGAAAATTAGAAAAGAAAAAAAAAAACTTCACTCAAAAGTGTTCCATTTCATTGCAGCACCACTGTAGAGAGAGAGAGGCCTTCCGTGCATTAATGGTGCTCAGCAGGTGTGGGAGACAGAAAAGCGTATCAATGGCTTTGCCCTGGCCCCTGCCTGCCTCCGTACCTGCCCCTCTTCATTCTGATATATCTCCATAGGCTCCAGACAATGCATGAGATGTGTGTGGGGGTGTGTGGGTGTGGGTGTGTGTCCACACCTCTCTTTTGAATTACAAAATATATGTGTGGGCCCAAAAGCTTCTTTTGCTATGAGTTAATTAATTTTGATTCATCCTTTCACTCAGTGATGCCTGCAGAGATATTGTCTTATATGGTGTGAAACAGTAGTAAACAAGATATATGAAGGCAATGAAAAAGGCAGGTCATCTCTGTAGATTTATCTTGAGCCTAAGAAAGGATAAAGAGAACTGAGATAATCTCTAAAATAGCTGGTATGACAAGCAGGAGAGATAATAATGTGCATGCTTACTACTAGTAATATCTTGTGCCTGTGTAATAATTTAGCGTCTAAAAGATTCCAAGTGCTTTGAATTATGATCATGATGCAAGTCATCTTCCCAAACCATAACCACCATTATATAATGACCTACATACTAATTGTGTGTGCCACCGTGATCATCCTGGAAAGTTATAAATTTCATAAGCTGAGGTATCATGCCTCCCATTTTTTGCAATATTTCACATGACCACCAATATATTGAGTTCAAAGCAAGGACTAAAATGTTGCCCTCCCTTTGTACAGGTCTTAATAGTTTTTCAAATGCTTTTTATAGATTATCAAATTTTATTTTATATCTTTTAATGAGTTTTCAAAGGTGTGAAATAGAAGGTCTAGAAAGGACATATTTTTTATTTATTAAAGATAGCATAAGTTAGAGGGAAAAAAATTCCCATGTCTATTTGTTCTGTGGGTGTTGCTTTTTTCAGTGCATGATATAGCCAGATTCTGATTAGTTGAATGTGTAGCTCAGAATGTTGGGGCATATGATGTGTCACATGTGTATCAACTCTCTCTTTATGCACTCTGAGGAATGAATTCATCTCGGGGAATTAGGCATAAAAGCAGAGCAGATTAAAGGGCTTGATCCTTGCACCCAGCTGCTTTTTGTCGGCTACCCACAATGGTCTGAGAATTGTGTGAGCAGAGGCCTAGATGTGAGGCCGCAGAGCCGCAGGTCAGTGCAGGGCACGGCAGCTCTTCAGAATGAGTTATCGGAGCCTGGAGTTGACATGAAGAGGAAGTTCTGCCATCAAAGAGCAAGATTCAGGAGGCAACCACATCACCACGCTGCAGAAGATGATAACAGCCCAACTGCGGGAGGCAGCCCAGCCCCATTCCTTGTGCCTTCGCCTTGCTCTTTGGATAATGTAACACCAGTATTATCCCAGGGCTTTCTTCTTCATTCATGCTGGAAGGCCCTGAGGCTTGACATAAAATATGTCAGTATGTCTCTCGAACATGCAGGCTGTGTCTCAGTATCAAGCAGGAGCTACAAAAAAGCAGTTAAAGCTACTACCAGCTCAAGAACTTTTAATGGAGGCCAGAACGTGTACTGATTTTGTTTTTACTTTTGTTGAACAACACAAAGTACCAACCAGAGTCAGGCTTACTTGTTGGCAAAGGAAATCACTCTGGGATTTCAGTCTCGCTTTTCCACAATTTGACAGCAAGCATCAAACAGCAGCAATGTCAGCCGTGGGACACTACTTTTATGCCAATTTAAGCTAGGCCCTATAAAACATTTTTCTCAAATCCGTAAGGTCACATAGACCTTCACTTTCAATAGCACAGCTTAGATGTACAAATTAAAACTCCATTTCCTGTATCCTTTCATTCATAAAAAGAAATTAGAGTAGAGTATCTAATATACTCTGTGATGCTGGCAGGAACAGTAGTCTTCATTTGCCTGAATGGGCTATGCCAAAATATCTCTTTCATTTATTAAAGCTCTTTGTGATTGCTACCAACTTGGAGCTGAATAGCATTCCAAGGCCAAATGTGTTCATTCATCCACTTGTTTAAAAATAATAAAGGTAATGATTGATTAACCTGTAGTAATTCTTTACGTTAAGAATCTTTGTCTCTGTGTTAAAATAAAGTATACAGTAAGCCTCTATGGGAGATATAAACTGTGTCCTCAGCTGAGGAAAGGGCTTTCAGCTACGGTCTTACGTTATGTAGTCGGTACCCAGAGCTTGACTGCTTGTGGCCACGCACCCTCAGGAATCACTGGGGCACAGTGATTTCCATCCTGCAAAACAAGACACCTCTTGCCCTCTCCCCTGGAATGTTTATCTTTCCAACCTGGGAAAGAAGACAAAAGCTATGGCAAGAAGCAGACTGAAGGAAAGACTCGTGGTTTATTTTGCTGGAGACAAGGACAATATGCTGTTTTCTTCTACATTTGTATGACCATTACCCATATTAATCCTTCATTTCCCTTAGCATCTATGTAAAAACAGGTATGATTACCTTATTTTGCATTTGGGGAAACCAAGTCTCAGAAAATAACGTGTCAGTCATAACACTAGTAAGTTATGAAGTCAGGATTTAACTGAAGTCCAGGTGACTCCTCTCTCTCCTTGAACAATTTACATATAAGCTCAAAATAGTCTCTGAGTCATAGCAAAGCATATATACATACAGCAATAGAGCAGTGTAAAACTCCAAAATAATACCCATAAGTGCAATGTGAAAATGTTGACAGCAAAGTGGAGAAATGGACAATGGTTTTTCAATATTGTCTTAGGAAGTTAAAGAAATAAACATCATATCAATGATAAGTATTGTTCAGTTAAGAGGAGGGATATTCCCAGTACTACTCACACTTGGACAGTTGCAACGATGTTACCTGGCTTGGCCAGTCTGGCCTCTAATAAGGGTTTAGACGTTATACAACTGAAGTAGGAGCAAGGACTCACAGTTCAACTCCATAGAATATCTTAACATTTTAGCCAAGAATGGAGGTATGTTTTCTCAAATGCACACTACATAAATCAGATACTGAGAAGGTGTAAAAACTAGCTATACAAAGAATTCACTATGTTTAGGATGTCTTCCCAGATCACAGTGCTTCCTCCTCAGAGAAGTGATTCTAATGCCCAGTCCCTCATGTATAGAGAAATGGCGTGGATGTAGATAATCCTTACAGGATTTGATAGTTGGACAACTAAAACTAAAACTCAGTAAATTATCTTCTTCGATGGGCAACATTAGAATTTTCAATCAAGTCTCCCATAGACTCAGAGTCTTTGGTGCTTGATAGTATTAGTAGTAATGCTTTATAAAGATGGCCCACATTGTCTTGTCCTTGAAGCCCCTGGAGTAACCTTTGTCATGGTCTCTGTAACAAAACACCTGAGAGCATCAACTTGAAAAGAGAGAAGTTGTATTTGGCGCCTGAATTCACAGGTTTCCATCCACGGTCACTTGGCCCTGTTGCTTTGGACATTTGGCAAGGCAGCACAGCGTGGATGAAGCACTTGGCAGAGGAAATGTTCACCTTATGGTGGCAGAGAAACTGGGGATGGGGGCACTGCCTGTGCCCTTTAGCATATGAGCCTTTGGGAGCATTTAAGGTCCAAATTGTATGCTCCTCTGTCTTTTCTTCTAAAATTCTGTTTGTTCAGGTTTACTGGAATTTTCTGACATATAGCACTATCCATCCAATACATTCTCTCTCTCTCTGTGAGCTCCTCAGGGTGAGTTTCTATTACTTGCAACCAAACAAAACGTAAATGACTCAGAAGGATAGATGGATGGCTCTAAGGATTGCTGCAGCCAGGACTAAGCTCGAACAAAGACAAATGTGTAAAGCCAAGCATGGAAAAGAATACTTTTAAAAGTACAACAGAGTAGAAAATGCTTTCCAAAGTGGAAGATTGGACCAAGGAAAACGCGAACATTGGGGGTCAGTTGCGTCGCATAAGAATGAGTAGTTGAGACTCTACTGGGTCACACAGAACAAGGAGCCAAGTTCCTTTGCCAGGAAGAACATGAGATCAGGCCAGCATTTAGCAGTGATGGAAAGGCTGGCCAGACATTTGCTTAAATTTAAATGTGCTTTTGGGTGGCAGTACTTTGTTTTTTGTTCTTTTTTAAATTTTAAAAATCTCTTTTAGGGCCAGCAAGATAGCTCAGTGAATTAAGTGCCTGCTTTGGCAAGCTTAGGGACAGGATTCAATGCCTGGCACCACAAGCTATATAGGCCCCACCTCAGTGTGTGTGGGGCCAGCCACCACACTGGCGTGGAGGTACGTGCCTGTGAGCCCAGCACTGAAATAGGAAGATCACTACAAGTCCAAGCTGAGTAGTGAGACCTATACCAAATACATAAAATACAAACCCTTCATTATTTGTTACAAAGTCTTGTTACGCATCTTGGACTCATAATTATCTTCCTGTCTCAGCCTCCTCAGTTCTGGGATTACAGGCTTGTGCCACCACACCTGATTTCCTTGGCACCCAGGATTCCAGAACTGTCATGGCGTGTGGTACCAAGGATCAAACGTGGGTCCCTGAGTTTGCCCGGAAGGCTAGACTGCTGAGCTATCTCCCCAGCCCCAGTATTTTGTTCTTTGTTTATTTGCTTTAGCCTGGCGTTTTATGAGATCACATTCTACTGCTATAGGTGGAGACCCTTATGATATCACTTGACTTCTCAGGACACTGACAGTTTTGTTGAGAGCATAATTTTATGAAGGAAATCTTAAATAGGACCTTACTCCATGGACATTGCAGTATGAGTGATCCCAGTGCCTCTCAGTGAGCTCCAGCTGCAGCACAGGACTGTCCTGCCCCTTCCTCAGACAAGGCTGTGGTATAGCACACTCTCCAGTTCCTCTCTGGCACTGGAATGGCCCAAAAGTTGGATGGCCTCTCATGATCAGACACACACTCCCTAGACAGGAGAGGCAAGGTGATCCCACACCCAAGCCCATTGTGAGAAATGTCTTAGTCCTTAGCTTTCTTTTCAGAGATGAAGCCTGGGCATTTTGTTTGCCATGGAGATGGATGGGACGGGACCACCTTAGTGCTACCCAAGACAGAAATGGTTGCATAGACCATGACTTTGCACCTCCTGGGCATCTCATTTCTTCAGGTCCTCACCCATCCCCTGTTGTAGCTTCTGAGTTCATCTCCCTAGTGCTGTCTGCTAGAAAAAAAGGCAAAAATTTTATTAATTTCCCTTAAACTAAGTAGATATAGTTCATATCAGAAGGTTAGATATATTTCACATAAGAAAAAAATTAGTTCTGAGGCCCAATGTTACGAGCCAAGTTAGTAGATGCAACAAATCCAAAAATTAGAATACAGTGCAGTTCTTTAGATATATCTGCTCCTATCACACTGTGTAGTAAAGTCTTCCAATAGATCTTCTAAAACCAAAGGATTGGAGGTCAACAGGTACTTTCAAGTATGACACTCCGGTAGAACAGTTGGATTTTAAACAGTTAAAGGATGAAGTTTGCTCTGGGTATGGTGTACATATCTGCAATCAGCACTTTGGGAAGCTGAAGTAGGAGGATCTCAAGTTCAAGCCCATCCTAGACAATATAATTATTTAAGAAACACTCTGCCTGTGTCAATAAATAAATAAATATTTTTTTTTGGACTTTTTTATTTTTATTTTTTTTAGTAGTGATGCTTTTGTAGTGTTTTCTTTTTTATTAATTTTATTGAGAAAAAGTTGTAATGAGACAGCTTCATAACAGGTTGGTAGGAGAGTTACAACAATTAATACATTACATATTATTCTCTTTGTAGTAGTCATTCATACCACAGGACATAGTCATGATAAAAAAAATAAATAAATAAATAAATAGGCATCCTTGTAACTCAGTGTGGAGCCCCAAATTCAAGCAAAGGTCTTAGATTCTGTCCTCTGTTCAGAAAAACAAAAGTAGAGATTGATATAGAGTATTGTTCATCACATTAAAAACATTCAAATAAAAGGTTAATGATTATTCTTAAGGTGATGAGAAATCTTTTCCTTTTAAGCGTTGTTAAGACTACAACTTACCAAAGACTAAAGTTTTGCGTGGCATGTGTCAGAGCTAAACAAAGCGTACACTCCAAACTGCAATTCTAGCTTTGTTCTGGGTTAAAAGAATTTGATGAATGTCTTTCAGTTGCACAACTCTGTGGTTTATATTTGTGTCAGAGTCAGAAGCAGAGCATAGAAACAACTCCCGAACGGTCTATTCTCTTAACGTGTACAATCTGGCAAGAAACGCCGAGAACAGCAGGTTAGTTCTACGATATTTCCAGTGGGTTATGGGATATTTATCCCAACCACTCTTACATTTTTTTCCTAAGGGTTTATTTATTTGTAGTCTTGTATTGCACAGTGGGTTTTTCCAATGACCACAGACATGCAACTATAATCTTGCTTAAGCCTCTGAAGTAAATAGGTAGCATCTAAACCAGAATCACAAATAATAGCTCTCAGCAAGCAGTGCATCTTCAGAAGACGTCTTCCTCCCCACAAGCCTCCCAGAACCATTCCCACTTGGAGACTCTCTGTTAATATTGCTCCTTTGAAAACCAAAATTTGTCTGAGTTCTCCCTGCAAAATTAATTAAAATGAACACATTATGGGATCACATACTAGAGAATCAGACTAGACTAGAATTCCTTTAATAAAAAATGTTTGTCATGACATTTTCTATAATGTCACTATGACATCTTGCTTTATTTCTGTAAATATTAAACAAACAAATAAAGGAAGCAGCCTTTTAGTGAAGAAAAGAAATAGTACCAGCTCTAATTCTAAGGGTAAAAAATCAAATAAACTCCCTATAAAGATATAAAAAGTACATTAAATACAGAAGACAGCTCTAATATTAACAGCTCAGACCATTAGTGACCACCAATGTAGCAAAAGCCTACTTTTTAAAGACCAATAGTTGCCAGATCACCACAGGTAACATGCGGTAAGTATTCCTATTAACTTAGGTGAGGAGGGAGGACTGAGAGTTTGGGAAACACACCTTCTGAAATGCACGACATGTGGCACGTTATTTCTGAAGATGGAGTTGGTTCTGTAGGCTAGGGTTGTTGGCAAAGACTTAGGGAAGGATAGAAAGAGCTCCTCACATTTGAAGATTTCATGGAAATTCAGAAAGAAGTGGAGAGGCCATTCAAGAAAAGAGCCCATTTAGCAGAAAGTGGATACACTGTAAGACTCACTCTTTGCTCAATAATTACATAAATTCCAACTTTCTTCAATAATGAGTTCAGCACACAAAAATGAGGATATTGCTAAGCCATAAGTACCTCCAATCTAGTGGTGAGAAATATGCAGACACATAAAATCATAAAGTAATGTAGGAGACAGAAGCACTGCTAAGGTGGGAGAGAAGTCTGGGGGGGAAGGGTCAGTAAGGCAGTGGGAGCCAACACTGCAGGGCTCAGGGCATCAGAGAGCATGGTCCAGCTCATGGACTCCAAGGTACTTGCACCTTTCTAATGAGTAGGACAGGTACGAAAGGGAATCATTGCAACCACCAAGGAAGTTTTGCTCCATGCTGAGTATACCAGACTTCTTCAGATGCAATACAGTATACAATAGAAAGTTGTCTAGAGAGAAAGGTTTAATCACTTGCATAGGGGCCACGATGGCAGCAGAATGCAAGGAAGAAGACCCAGTGGAGGATGTCTACCTATAAGTAGGAAAACTAGGAGTAAACTGAGAGCATTCAGGTCCACACCCGGATGTGCCCCTGTGGTTACAGAAAAAAAGGACTCAAGAGATGTGTATAATAGTTCGGATAGCAATGAGCAGGCTTCTACGACTCTCCTGAGAAGATCTGTTGGCTGATTCCAGTATGGCCACTTGTTCTCTGGCTTAAACAAATGAGAAAAGGTAAAACCATTTAATGAAAATTGAGCATAAAGCATCATAAAGTAACTGGTCTGAGGGAAAGGTGATGAGCTTGGGATACGCTAGGAGGGGAAAATTGAGCACCCAGGCAGAGGCATCTAATGGAGAGGGGAATATGTACCTGGAACCCAGGGCCACCTTGTGGACTGGTGATGTAGCTTGCAGAGTCGGGCTGTGGGGTGAAAGTTGGTGATGTAGCATGGTGATCACCAGGGATCCAAAGGACAAGGTTGCAAGGATGTGCGTGGGCAACATTCAACGGTGGCCCAGGAAAAGCTGTGTTACAGGAGTAGAAAGAAAACAGCAGAGAGCAAAGGGAGCCAAGAGAACAATATTTCCAAGACAAGAAGCTGAGAAACCAGGTTCTGAAGGTGGGAAATTCTACAAATCACCTGGCCTCACTCTTTCAGTGTGTTTGTTAAGAAGCGCAGGCCAAGAGGAGATACAACCCTGGCCAACGCACACAGCCCTTTAGTAATCAGCAGCGACAAGGAAGCAGATGGATGCTAGGACCCAGATGCTGCTTCCCTGCCCACAGGCTGTGCCTCTGGTCTGGCAGACCCCAGGGGTTCAGAGAGCAGCAGCAGGACAGAAGCCTCCAGAGGGAGCTGGGAAGGTGCGAATATGAGGAATGGGGACTTCCCGATAGGTGATGAGCAAGGGATGTAGTATCATCCAGGATATTTGGTTAAATTTTCATGTACCAGTTTTCCAGGGTATTGTCAGTACGTTATTCAGACCAGAGCAAACGTGACAGTAACTCCTCTCCTCAAGTAAGTCAGTTTGATCAAAGTTCTTTAATTATATAAAATTAACATCCAAGAAATAAGAATAATGTTAATCACAAGTTAACTTAACCATTGCTTAGGTCCCCTGTGCCTTCTTTTAAAAAATCTAAAATTATACCAAAAGTTCCTATAGGATTCACAACCACCCCATGCCTTAGGCTTTCAATGGTGTGACCCAGGTATAACACCATTCATCTCTGTGTGCCATAATTCTGGAAAATCAGTGAGCCAGGGGTGGTGGTGAGCACTTGCAATCCCAGAATTCTAAGAGGTTGAAATGGAGGATGGAAAGTTCCATACCAGCCTAGGCAATTTAGGATTTAATGGAACCCTGTCTCAAAACCTTTTTTTAAAAATTATACTCATGGATATAGCTTAGTACAAAGCCACTGGGTTCAATTCTAGTACTGAAATAAAAAAAAAATCAATGACCAGTGCTGCATGAGTCGCATCATTTTCCAGTTCTATCCTCCTCCTTACTTTCTTGTTCACATATGCATCTGATGGAAAGTTACACACCTCTGGAAGAACACCTTGCAAGATGTCTATCCGTTGCACAAGACAGGCTTCTTCTAATGGCCTTGGCCCCACACAGCAGTTTTTAATCCAGCCTGAGCTCTGTTAGGACCTGCTCAGTGGGACAGAAGCCCCCATAACATCATCCGCTGTCTCCTTTGCAAATGCTTTGAATACCAACAAAATGCTTTGCCTGGTAGATGATGGTACACTAATGGGTAGAAATTGACCTATATTATCAAAACCCTAAGCTCCCATGATCTCCGAAGTCCAGTTAGGCAGTTCATTGCAAGACTAGCATCAAGCTACAGAACACAGAAAGATGTCACAAACAGTGCTTAAAATTGATTTTAAGGTCACAACAACCTGAACTTTCAACCCCAACTTTTAACTTCTTCCCATCACTCTTTCCATCTCTGCTGTTGTTACAACTGCACTCACTCTGAGCAGAAGAGGCATTCCACTTCCCACATATCCAGGCAGAATACTACAATGGCACTGTTGCTGGGCAACACAGCTAGATCAATTTGTTTAGGGAGCATTTTGAGGATTACACTTGCAGGCTCAGATTGAGGATTTTTCTCCCTTCCTTTCCTGCGGCACCTATTCCTGTATGTTGTAAATATTCATCTGAGTTTTGTATATAAGAGGGGAAACATATTTAAATGAGTTTGGGAGGGTAATTTGCTGGGTGTACTACTACCTTCTTTCACATTTCATAGGCAGCCTACTGCAGAAAGAAAAGATTTTGTGACCATCATTGACAGATGACAATGCTACACAGGCTTGTTTCAGTTACCTGGGACAATGGGAGCAGAGGAAGATGCAGCTCAGCAAAGGCATTTCATACATTCTTAGTAAATTGGAAAGAAACAGCTGCCTCAACTAAGTTACTGGCCACATTTCCTCACTAACATTACTGAGGTTGCTCCCCTGGCTTCCTCTGCCCTGACTAGAGAAGCACACTTCCACTTCTCTTGTTTAGAGACAACCAGTATACTTAGCTCCAGCACTTGGCTGAGCCCCAGAGAGCTGACTTTGAAAGGTAATAGGAAGAAACATTTCCCATCTAAAGGAATCTGGCAGCACTGAAGGATTTGCTGCACACCAATTTCAGATGAGTTAGAGCTGGGGAGGAATTGCAAATACTTCAGAAATCATTGGCATCAATACTGCCTGGAATATTAATATGTACACACAGCACACACCCACACAACCCCCTGGAGATATGTTTATCTCACAATTCATAAATGGTAAAGAGACCTTTCTTGAGTTATTTTTCTTAAGGACTTAGGGAGCCAGAGTGAAAATTGCTACCCTTCCAAATGCTTTCCCATATGCTTTAAATGCCCCCCATTAAAGTAGATTTTTTTCCAATCCATATCTGTTCTCGGTATCTTAGTGACCACATCCTTACCTCACTAAAGAGAACTTTTCCTGGAGCTGCTGTGTTCTCTCCCAGTTACGGGTGGGTCAAGAGCCTCTGGCACCATATGATAACATCCAGGGCTCTGTCACCAGCCAAACATACCAGTTGTGCCCAGGGCATTCACTGTCAGCTATGGGTTCCACCTCCTCACCCTTGAGGATCTATCGGTGGATATAAAATGTGGCACTGCACCATCTGACAGTGAGAGCCTGAAAGTCTGGGGTCTTTCAGCCCAAACTGTATTCAAGTAGTTCTCCTATCTAAAGGATTCATATCCCTGGCCCATAATCCCAGATCCCCAGGCTAATTTGGCAACTCTACGGCACATGAGGTAGCCTTTGGCATAGGATTGAACAAGATTCTTCCTGTTGCTGGTTTTACTCAGGAGTATGAGCGAGTGATGCAGTTTCAATTGGGGGAAGAGGTCACCTGCATATCTAGGACTGAAACAGGAGTTTAAGGTAGACCACAAGGAGAGTAGAGACTTAACAGGAAGGGATTCAAAGGTAAATTTCATCTTTACCTTTCATCTTTGAAGCAATTTGTTACTGATAAGTTTCAATCTGAACACAAGTGCCCTACAAGTCCCATATTTGCCATGTTTCTATTGAACAATCTGCTGTGTATTGGTAATCAGTTCTAAGTCAATCTCCTAGCCCTTACACAAGCTGTACAGAGGGTTAAATGCACATCTTTGCTTAGCCTTAGGCACACAGGGTTTCTTTTGGGTACTGGTAGGGAAGGTTAGCTCTAGGCAGTTATTCCTGCAACCGAGACAAGCAGGCTGAACCAGCTGCACCCCAGCTTCACGGCCAGAGAGGTCATCTCAGCTCACAGAGAATATCTACCTCCACCGAAAGAACTCTGCTTCTTTGGCTTTTATGTTCCCTTTATCTTTGCCTCCAAGTGTACATCCAGGAACAACCCCTTTCTCTTGCTCTACCTCTAGGCAAGGAACATATGTCACAAATGCCACAGCCATATTTAGACACTGTCTGTCGTTCAGCCTCACTAAGCCTGCCGCCAAGTTACCTTTCACATGGCAATTACTCGTGAAATCTGAACACTCCTCCAAATTAGTGTGAGTTTGCTTTCATTTCCCAATTAACTGCCCACCTGCTATTACAAGATTCAAGTTAGTCATAGCCTTTTACCCTTCAGCCTTTAGGAAGAAGAAGAAAATAAATGCCCAATTCCTTTTTGCAGAGAATAATTAACATGCAAAATGGTCTACCAAAGGCAACAATGAGATACGCATGCGACTGAGTAGAATCAAAGAAGAGCCAGACAAGGAAGAAAAACACATTCCATGATATAAACATTAGACAGACAGGTGGATGGTTTGGATGCGCCATATGGCCTCCTTCTGCCTGGAAATGTACTGTGAGGTTATATTTTGCAAAAATCCTTTCAAAAACCAAGTTGATTTCTAAACAGTAAATTATGGCAAAGAAAATACTTACGACGCTTTGCTATGTCCATTATTTCAGCAGCTATTTTGCATTTCGAGGGACAATTTCAAGACGTAGATCATACATTGCCCTACAATAAATGAGATGACAGAAGGGAAGGTGGAAAACAGGAGAGAAAAATTTAGTCTTGCTTGCTTTTCTCACGGGAAATGGATGTGCTCTTTCCAAACTCCTAGCCGAGGAAAGTGCCAGTGCCCCTCCATAGCCTGTGGAAACACCCTGTGATGCGAATCCAATGTATCGAGCTCAACAACAGACATGAAATACACTAGATAATGAAAACCAGTGTTGTTTCTGGAAAACATTAAAGAATATTTCTCTCCCCCTCAGGAAGGCAGAGCATATGATACACATTCTCACTTTGTGACAGAAATGCTCTGTGCACTGTATGGAGGGGCTCACAGCCTGAAGTTTCAGGAGACCCAGCGTGCTAAGGACCCAACAAGGAGCTTCATCAGGCCAGTTTAATTGACACCCTGCTTGACAAGATAACATGGTTTTGACAGCAACTCTGCATTAGAAGACTTTTCTTCAGATTTTCCAAAAGTAATTCTTGCTTTAAGATTGGAAGACAAGAAATCTGCAGCCCTATGAGGTAATTTTGAAACAGCTCATGCTCTGCAACTCGGCCCTGGCCTGGGAATGCAAGCTGGATCATTTTGATGGTGACAAAATGGTATTTCTCTATCTATTTTCCTCTGTCCATCCCAAACTGAAGAGTGAACACACCCATCAGACCTTCCTGTTCTTTTCTAGAGTGCCCCAGATTTAATTTCAAAGATGGTTAAGCCCTCTCAGTTACTATGTAGTAAGTGGACTGTCCTTTTCACTAACTTTTTGCCAAGATATCAGTAGAGTTACAGACACAAAAGCTACCAGGGCTATGGAGGTGCCTTCTACAGTGCTGATCCTTCTACCAGTGCCTAGAGGTGCCACTGCCACCACCATGCTTGTGAATTGGCACCAAGACACGTACAATGGTCAGCAGAAATGCATCTAAGGTCCGTTGCTCCAGCAGTGCAGCACACCTCCAGGCGTTTCCCCTGGAGCTGTTTCATACCATATTGATAGCAACCTAAGACAAGAAAGCACTGTGCCACCACATAAGCCAGATGGCTATAAGCCCTGGTGTGTGTTTTAGGGGAAATAGCTCTGTCTTTTGTCACTTAAGGCTTCAACGAGTCTTCCTCTTCCCAGGGCTGTTGTTTGCTCCTTGGAATCTTGTGTAAGTGAAATTAGCAGAAGAGATATGGCAGTGCCCTTGGTGCACACTGTACTTAGGCAAAGGCCTGGCCCTGCCTGGTGAGTGGTGCCATGCTCAGGGACTCTCAGGACACAAGCCCTGAGGGTTGAGCCTGGGGCCCTCCATCATGGCCTTAAGAGTTGAGAACAGCATGACTTCTGCAGTCCCTTGAATTTCAGTTTTATATAAATCAATATTAAACATCTAATGAAAAGTTAAGTAGGTGTTTATAGGCTCATACTGAAAGCCTAAGCAGAATCCATGAATCTATAAAGTGGAATTACTTTAGTTTTTTTGTGTTCTCATCTTGTAATACTTTCTTCCTGTACTTACAGAAATCCCTCTGTCCTCAATTGAAAGAAACGGAAGTAAAATCATACTAAAAGTAGAAAAATATGAAGAACATAATCTGATAGCCTTTTCATTCTTTTGTCTACTCAGCTTCCAAATCTAATTTTGACTATAGCTACAAGACATCACAGCAACCTGTTGTTCAGTAAAAAATTAGGTCATTGACCCAATCATTTTGGCTATATAAGGTTAAGCAATTGGTTTGACCTACTTTTTCCATTTAAAATGACTGATTCATAGGTCTACTTGGTTAGTTGATATTTAATAAGCACACACTCCAAAAAGAAAGTCATCACTCATCTCAATTTTAAAATATACTCTTTCTTTTTAATGCATTAAATACAAAAAGTCTGTAGGCACTGTTAGATGTTTTCTCAATTTATTTAATCATGCATTCCATATGGCACAAGAAATACAAATGATGCTTATAACCTTTCGATGAAAATGATATTCTTCTAAGCTTATAAAACTATAATGAGTAAAAATCTGGGTGAAATAAAATACTTTTAAACCATTTCCCATTGTGCAAATGCAATAGTAGAGCTCTTATTTTATAGCTCAGAATGACTGGAGCTATCCCAAGAAGACTATAATCGATATTTGTTAGAACATCAACATAGAAAGCCATCATTCAGACCCTGAAAACTGTTTAAAGGTGCTGTGTCCAATCCCCCAAAACAATACTATAAGTATTACACAACTACGTATGGCTTGAGGTTAGAAATCTCTGAGTTTCAGGGAGAAACAAGCAACTCGAAAGAAGTATTTATAGACTTTTCAACATTTCCTTGTGTCGCTTTATGAAACAAATACAATCAACCAATACATTCCCAGAAAGAATAACAATGTGTTACTTTCTTACTTTCTTGTGCATTCTAGGCCATTAAAGATGTAATTAAAACACTTTCATAAAAAGAAAGCCCAAATGGAGGCGGCTTCAATCCTTAGTGGCCTGTCTCCTTGGAACCTATAATTACTTTGTTTTAGCTTTGCATTAAATAAAATTGCTTGTTATTTGGGAGCCACACTGCTCAGTGCATGTACAAAGAAGCACCTGTGTTAAACAATACCCAGTTGCACAAAGTGGCTGCTTTTCCAGCATCACAGAAAGATGGCAGCTTTGCATTTCCCCATCCAGTGTTGTCCCAGGACTGAACAATCCTAACTACTGTAACACAGAAAACCCGTATGTCTCTATAAACTACCTCAAGAAGCAATAATAATTCTGATTCTCTTGATATTCTACTTCATAGATATAAAATATAAACTTTTAGAAGACACAGTTAGTTAAGACTAATGTAAGTCAAATTCTCCACTGGAGTGTATATAGTCTTAGAATCCTCAGTATAATTCACTTATCAAAAAAAAATGTTTATTTCTGTGTTTTGCACCACACAAGGGCTTCTCAGCTTGTCCACCATTTATGATTCACCCTGAGATTCAGGCCATGGTGGATGGTACACAGAAGTTGTGGGAAAGGATTTTAGGCAGAGGGATCCCTTGGTGTGATCCTGATGGAGCAAAAGGGTAGGAGAAGAAAGACATTTTCCTGAAATACAAGCATTCACATTTATCCAGTCCCCTTGAAATATTCTACATCCCAATTAGGGTGCTTTCATGGTGCTAAAAACTATGATAGACACTTGAGCAGGGGAGTCTTTACATGTGCATTGCAACCACGGGCTGGCATGCATCCATTATTGGTTGAATCTTTCATTTCTCAGCTACTCTGGGATGCCTAAGTGTGAAAAAGTCAGTATGCTGGAAGTGAATTTTTAAATCACTTTATGTCATTGCACATTTGTTTGTTTTCTAAACCAACAACAAATGCAGCACTAAATACTCCTGGCTGCTCAGTTGTGCAGGCTTGTCTGCAGCCCGGTACTTCGAGAGCTCACTTTCTAGTGTTGACGCAACTTCTGGACTGTGCCAGGAGTATATGCAGAGCTACAGTTCAATGAAATGAATAAAACGATAAAGAATAAATACCTTCTAGTTACTTATCCCACTACAGAAAGCTAAGTGCCATTATTTGCATTCATTGTATCTTGCTCTCTCTCTCACTCTCTCTCTCTCTCTCTCTCTCTCTCTCTCTCTCTCTCTCTGTGTGTGTGTGTGTGTCTGTGTGTGTGTGTGTGCAATTATTTCCATGTAGCTCAGAAATAAACAATGAGACTGACAGGAAGGAAGCAGGTTGCAAAGGCAGATGCCCAGTTATGTCCAAGGTGGTGGCCATATCAAAGAGACCCAATACTTAATTCTGATTTTGAAGTGAAACTGTAGTTTGTATAATCACAAACTGGAAAAAGTTGTAATCCCTCTGAAAAAGCAATCATGCAGGAAAAGACTGATTGGATTAAGCATCAGAAATTGTGTTCCCAATTAGTTCCACAAATCCCATGGATATAGACTTGAGTTGAAAAAAAAAAAAAACCTCTTGAAATATGTAAATGTTAAAAGTCCATAACTTAATGACACAATCTCTACAGGATTCATGAGAAGAATTTCTTCCTAACAAAATAGTGAAAGAAGAACCAGCTGTTCTTAGGAAGAGGAGTTCCTGGTCCTCCTCGAACCCCAGAGAGTGTCACCTTGTTCAGCACCTTCTCCCCCTGCCCTAATGCCCTGGGAATGATAACATGCTGAAAGGCCTCCACTACAGACTGAAGACTTTCCCCTTTCACTCATACATCTGTTCATTCATTTAGTCATTCATTCAGTTCTTTTTCCTTAACATGACTATAGATGACTCCTAAGTTCTACTAGGACTACACGTGGGGAAAAGAGGCTTAAATTTTATAGCAGTTCCTTGAATGAAATCAAAGAAGATTATTGCCTATGAATAATGCAAGAGGAAAATGAAAAGTTTATTATAGCCAAAATACACTGTCCTACACTGTCCTACATGGTAAAAGCCCTAGCACTTGACCATGGGCTTCATCTGACTTACAAAAGGTATGTTGGTAGGCAGCTATCTGATGTGTTTCCAATGGATTGGAAGCTATAGATTCCACTCTTTGATAATCAAACCACAGTTGGAGTCCTCTGATCATATCTTTCTGGGCCACTTGACCTTGTTATACTCATACCCTGATCTCTCCTGGGTCTAATATTGGCCACATTTAAATGTATTTACTTTTTGTTAATTTTATTGAGAAACAAATAGCAATGAGACAGTTTCAAAACCAATTAATAGGACAGTTTCAATAACACGTTGCATATTGTCATCTTCTTAGTGGTTATTCATAGTACAAGATGTAGACATGATATCCTGTCCAAATACTATTAGTACAAATCTTTCTTCTGCATCTGTATTTGTATATACAGATGCAAAATGGTCCTCCCTTTGTATCCCTCATTTTGTTTAGTTTTATTAGAAGTGGGTATTCCATTTCTATATACAGATGCAAAATGGTCCTTCCTTTGTATCCCTTATTTTGTTTAGTTTTATTAGAGATGGGTATTCCATTGCTACTTAATATTGTGGGTGCATAAATTAAGCAAAATAATCCAATATAGTCCAGTAGTCCATAATAGTAGTGGGTTATCCTTAGGATTGGCAATGTCAGAAGCTTTTGACTTGAGACTTTCACAACTCAGCATATTAATATGGCTTTACTTTTAATACTTCGTTTTTATGCTTTTCTGCTGGATGGTTAAGACCAAGATAAAGCAAGACCTATATAACAAGAAATGCAACTTTTGTATCAGATAAGGTCAATCATGTCCCTTCAGGATTTTTCCTATAACTTTTCATCACAGTTTGCAGATCCTTTGTCAGTGTCAGCCATGTGGATGAGTCACAGCTATTGATTGACAAATTTGCTCTCTGTGAAAACCTGAGAAAATGTTTCTCTCCATGTGACTCTCCTTAGGCACACTCTACATCATCGATCACATTGCTCTGTGGCCCCATTATCTCCTTGATCAGAAAATTTGAGACACAACTGAGTTACAGGATGTTACAATTCAGGTTCTCCTATGTCCTGAGTCTTCACTGACCTTGAAAGGCTTAGGCCAAAATGTTGGCTGACCTTGCAGCCCTTCTTTTTCTCTAATTTTTGGTCTGCAAACTTAGGTTGTTAACACTCCAGAAGAAAAGGTTATTATTACCCCACAACATATGCAGTTGGGTTTAACCTCACTATCTGTCTGAATATCAAACATCTTGGGTGTAACATGGAACAGGTATTTTCCATCAAGTATTGATATGTTAAACTTTAAGTCCCTACCGAATATGGAGAAAAAAATTTTAAAAATAATGAATATTTTAAAAATATGAATGAACAATTACATGTTTTTACACGGAAATTTAGAAATCTAACCATATACAGCGTTGCAGAAAGAGAGTCCTGTGACTTTTTTTCTTCTCTCTTTTTTCTTTTTTAAACAAACACTTACTTGAGAGACAGTATGGCAATAATTGGTATGTCATGACAAGCAGTACATATTTAGAAGACCAGAATGACAGGCATTCCAAGCATGATCCTTCTATTAAACATTGCCATCTTCAGTACAGTTGTTTAGTTCACAGGTATCAGCATATGTAGTTAGTCAGGGTAAGACAAACATTTAAATTTAATTGGAAAAGGCTACATGGATATCATACTGGATCATTGGCACCTATCTATTTTAGGATTATATTTACCTTTACTTCATATCATATATCTTTTAACTGACCAGCTATGGCTTTCCACCCAAGATGCAGATGCCTCATTAGTCAAAGGTCATTACTGCTTGAGACATTCTAGTACCTCTTACTTTGAGCTTATATTCCCTCTGGTTTCTAGTGCTGGACCTGGAAGATCCTGAGTCCTGTGCAAAGAACAATGGTGCCTACCATGGGTGGGTCAAGGACAGAGTGGGAGGTAGAGTAATGGCTGAGTGGTACAGTGGTGGCTTTCTAGGATTCCATAACAAATTGATATGAATAGATCACTGAAGACAACATAGTTTTATTGTCTCAGAATTGTCTAGGAGCCCAGAATTGATGGGTTGGCTTAATTGGCACCTCACAGAGACTCAGAGACAGAATCTCTGCCTTATGTACAACTGCTGGTGGCTGCTGACAACCTTCAGCATCCCTTTGCTTGTGGCTGCATCACTCCAACTTCTGACTCTGTTCTTGCATGGTATCTTCCCTCTGAGTGATGGTCCCTGTGTCTCTTCTCCTTTTTGCACATGAACATCTGCCATGTTGGAGTAAAAGGCACTCCACTCTGACCTCATCTTAGCTAATTACATCAGCAATGACTTAATTTCTAAATAAAGCCACATGCACAGGTCTGGAAAATTAGAAATTAAAAATCTATTAGGAGAACATAATTCAACACAGAATATGTAGCAACGGTGATTATCATGAACAATCTCTGCATACTGAAACTGGAAATAATTTAACACTATTTGGTATCAACACAGTGAATGAGATAGCAAGAAAGGGGAGCAGAAAACCTCAAAGGAGGACCTTGGACAGTGCAGGGCAAGAGACCTGGATGAAACAGTTGTCTTACAGAGATGATGGCAGGATGGGCTGAGTCAGCCACAGCTCCCCTTTGTTTGCCAACTGTGAGGGTAAGACATTCTCTCCAGAGGGAACAACCCTCTTTGAACCTAACAGCCTGCTTACCTAACTTCCAACATAAAGCAGTTAAATATCCTCAACTCTTGATAGCTAGATATTGTCACAAGAATGTGGAAATACATTGAACTGGAACCTAATTACATATTTATGGTGCAGTCCCATGAAGAGCATTTAGGATCCTAAAATACTCACAGGCAGGGCAGAACTTCAGAACTAAAATGATCCTCCCTTGGTAAAGGGAGTCTATGACTTCTCAGCAGTATACTGGGATGTGGGAGGATATAGTATCCTCATTTGGATCTTAACTTTCCCCTGAAAGCTCATGCATTCAAACCTTTACTCCCAGTGCAGCAGAGATGAGACTTTGGGGAGGTGATTGGATTATGAGGCTAATTTAATCAATGGATTGATCTATTGGTAGGATCAAGCACAATGGGCTATTGGGAGATGGTGAAAATTTGGGGAGGTGGGATATAGCAGGAGAAGTGGGTAATTGAGGGAATGTCTGGAAGGGTGTGTTCTCTCTTTCTCCCCTTTCTCTTTACCTCTCTCTCTCTCTTTTCTTCCTAGATACCATGAAGTAATGGATTTTTTTCCACCCTACACTCCTTGCCATAATGTTTTGCCTTATCATGGTCCCAAAGCAATGGATCTGAGTGACCATGAACCAAACCCTTTGAAACCACAAGTCAAAATAAATATTTCCTTCTTTAGGTTGATTTTCTCAGGTATTCTCTCTCGGGGACAGAAAAACTGAGCATCACACATGGCAAAGTGCATTGATCTCCATCGAGAGAGAGCCGTTACATGGCTAGTGTCCAGCTAATGGAAACTGGTGTTTCACTGAAGACACAGGACACACAGCTACTAGAGAGGTCATGGGCTGACAGCAGCTCTTCAGCAGGTCTGAGGGAGGAGGGCTGCACAAGCAAATGTTTTACTTCCAAGGATTTCTGTCTCCTCTCTTATTCTCTGGTACCACTCATCATATGCTTTCCATCAATTTGTGTGGATGGAAACCACCTAAAAAAAGACATTCTTAAATGTCAGGAAATTACCCAAGAAGGGAAGATTTCTAGAACTCGGTGCCAGCGCACATTGTAACATCCTCCTGGGGTTCATTGGTGGGGACAGGGGTGAGAGAGACATACTTACTTGATGTGACGAACTGAGTAGGGCCAAATAGTGAAATTACAAGCAGGGACACATACTTCCTCTAGAATAATTTCCATGGGATTCATGCTGCTCGCCATTCTACCCTCCCACCTTTTAGCCAGAGCTGGAATCTTTTGCTTCTATTCATCCTCACATGAGTCTCATCACTTATTTTTTTTTTAATTGTGTTAAATTTGACTCAGGTAATAGAATTCTGAAGGCTGATGACTTGTGAGAAAACTAAGACAACCATTTCCATGTGTTAAAATGAATGTGTCTCTCAGTTAACATAACATCCTGTGAACATTTTCCCCTGCCATGGGAAGGTAGGTGAGTACATTTGGCTTCACTTACGACATCTCTCATTTATAGATGCATACTGATATGCAATGACCTGCAGAAAACTAACTGTGCACAAAACAATTTGATAGCTTACATTCGCCATGATACCTTTTCCAAGTCAATCACTTATCAAAAGGAAAAATAAATCTTCATTTTTCCCCCATGCCAACGCAGACCACTCCTGTGTTCAGTTGATAAGATGTAGACAGAGCCTGTGTGTGGGTGCTCCATTAACTGATCAGGGAGTTAATGAAGGTGATTATCCATGAGGAGAGCCAGGGTCCAGTAGCAGCAAGATCTGGAAGCTTCGAACCTTCTCCCCACCCAGGGAGGAGGGAACTGGACAAGATGAAAAGCAGATCTCTCCCAAGGAGCCCTGGCAGGAAAGGCTAACCATGTTTTTTGAATTTTTATGATGTTCAACAGAAGGGTAAATCAGAAAAATAACTATAAATTCAAGCTGAAAGGGGAAAAGTTTTAGCCTGACAAAAGGAGGAAAATCTGTGATCAAAGATTCAGCACACCCAGGAAGGGAACCCTCATGTTGGGGGTCAGTCACTGCTGACCAACATCTGTGACAACATATGTTGAATGCTGTCACATGCCTGGCTCTGGAGAGCTTTGCCTTTACCTTTTATAGATTGTAAGAAATGAGTAAGTCACATACTCATATAATAAATGTCACATACTATACAAAAGCAACCAAGTCAACAGGGCTGAGGTACTGGGAGAGTGCTTGGCTAACATCCTTAGGCTCGATCCACAACAACCTCCCCTCAAAATAGTAAACAAAAGGTAATAACAAGATAAATAAATAATAAATAAATACTATGTACACAAAGTTTAAACATATCAAATCAACTTGACACTTTCCCTTAGACAAAACACTCCTCAGGATATTTAATTTCCCTTCAAAAGCAGCAATGTTGCCAGGCAGGGTGGTGCACACTTACAATCCCAGCTACTCAGGAGGCTGAGGTGGAAGATTCCAAGTCTGAGACCAGCCTTGGCAACTTCCGGACACCTTTTCTCAAATTAAAAATAAAAAGGGCTGGAGATGTACCTCAGTGGTAGAGCATCTTTGAGTTCAGTTTTCAGTACAAATTAAAAAACCAAGAAAGGAGGGGAGAAAGAAATCACTTTGTCCATGCTTTTTTAGACCTTTTTCTTCGATCAAGCATAGACCCTCACAGGTGCAAACATGTGTACGCACACCTCTAGGTCACACTATCAGTACATGTATCTGGTGGGTAGATTTCTGTTTATATATGATAGATGCTATCTTGAATTAAGAATTAAGACCTAGCTGGAAAATATTCACCTTAGATAACTAGCGATCAACAAAGCCCTTCCCAGCAGCTTCTCGTCACCTTCCCTGTTTGTTCCCTTGCACACTGACTTCTCTGTAAGGCAGGTAAGGCTAGAAGAGACTGAGTGGGGCTGGTATTGTGAATCTGTACTTTTCAAGGCTGATTATTTTTCATCTAGCTCTTATTTCTTGGGTAAAAAAAGGATCATAGCTACCATTCTTTATTTATCTTCTGTCATTCCATCTTGGCCATCTTTCTGTGTCCCTAGATGGCTATATCATTTGTGAAGTACTCTATAATAATATAGATCTAAAGAGTTTATTCAGCTACTCACCTGATCGTACAACTAAGATGATTTAAACTTTTCCTATTATAGGCAGTGCTGAAAGTATCAATTTTCATATGCAGTGTTTAGAGAGCCCATTTCCTCTCCTGCTGGCTAATACTAGATATCATTGCAGTGATCTTTGAGCACCAAAGTGACCACCTCATGGGTCCTGGATGGTTGATCACACACTTACTGAAAGACAAAAGAGGAGAGATCGCCGGTGGTGCATAGCAACACCCTAATTCAGCAACAGTGGCTAAGATGGGTTTGGAGAAAGACGGCCTAAAATGGGCATAAATTTAGAAAATCCTCTCTCACTTGAATTTTGATTGAGATATTCCACAGAGGAAAGAAAACTGGTCACAGGAGTCAGTATCCTGCTTCAGTGGCAGAACGGTTAAAATTCGTTGGTGGAGACATCCTTTGAGATTTTTTTTTTCTGGTACAAATCTGAGTGCTATGAGAAGTATTTGTTACTTCTAGGCCTTTTCCCATGAATGCACAACGACAGGCAAGGCCCAGTGCTGATGTTCTAGGTTATAGGAGCCACCAGCCATCTCTTCCTGAGACCAGGGTCAGAATCCATTGTCTTCCTTCAAAGTCACAGAGAGAGCCAGCAGGATATGGCAGAGCAGCACAGTGCCTGCCTGGCAAGTGCAGGGTTCTGAGTTTGATACCCAGTACAAGAAAAAGAAAAAGAGACAAACTGTGCTTCTGGTGCACTCCATCTTTCTAGAGAGAAACCGTGCCTGCCACTGCGAGTTTTGAGCACAGTCATGATTATGAAATGCGTGAACTTCTTATGCTCATGGACATTGCCAACGGGTCCTGCTGAGGACACTCGATGCCCTAGCTCGGGACATGCAGAGATTCTGCACCAGCTGCCATCTCAGTGCTGCTGTTTGAGGGCAGGGCAGCCCGGAGAACTGACAGCTGCCAGGGTTTGGCCTCCTCCGGCCTAAAGAAGAATGGCATCATTGAAAACAGAGAAGCTGCATTTCCTAACAACCCACAGGAAAGCAGATGTACGCACAAAGTGACCAGTGACCCCAGGTCACCACCCTCCTTTAAACTTTAAATTAGCCCCAAATAAGAAAACCTGCTGTCTTTTTTTAACTTCAAAAATCAAAAGAAAACCAGTTCTGTCTCATTGTAAGGATGTATCACAGGCCTCAACTTGGGAGATGAGCATATTGCTTCAATTGCTATTTGGGTACGGACTCAAATTCACAGCTTGTAAAATATAGGTGTGCTGTAGACAATGCAGTTATCTATAGATGTTTGCATTTTATGAAAACTGGTGCTCAGCGTCTTCTACAGAGGCTTTTATCATGTCATTTGGTAGTTTTCTATCGATTGTTCAGCTAGGGCACATTTGCTTTTCTCTCTCTGCCCCTAACCCCTATCCCTAAGAAGGAGATTTGAGAGGAAAGTGGTTTGCCAGGATATTCAGGGGCAGCTGTCAACTGAATAAGAGAGACACAGTTGTCAGTATGGAGCTGACATCTCCAGCCAGCATCACCATAGCCACCATTGTTCCTCTGGCCACCAGCAGCACAGTGGGGGTGAATGGGCCCCCCTCCAGTGTCCATAATGAATCTCCAGCAGGTGGAGGTAAAATAAAACCTGGATGGCTCCCAACCCTGCCAGGCTCACTGGGCTCATACATGCCAATTAAGACAATGCCCATCATAAATTGGAGTTGTCTGTGATGGTGGCTCACCCTTGCCAAGGAAGGCTGGCTACAAATTATCAGCTCTTGGCATGGGTAACTTTGAAAAACTCACCTAGGAACCAAACTTGGATTACAAACCTACTCAATGCTTGACCCAGTAATTCTTCTTGTAAGACTCTATTTTAAGCAAGTGATGCATTTGTCTAGGTATCTGTACAAAATGCATAAACAAGTATAAAGATAAATAAATAGAGGGAGATCATTTGTGCATGAGGATAATTTACAATGAGTTAAAAACTGGAAATTCTTAGTGATATACAATAGAATTTTGTTAATATTAATTTTAGGATATCCAAAAGATAGTAACCCATCAGTCTTCACAAGCCATATTTGTGAACTATGAACTGTGGTAAATGCTCAAAATAAAAATATTAAATGGAAAGAGGTGATTATAAGCTGTGAAGTTATGATACCAGCACAGTTATTTTGTGTAGATGGGTGCATGTTTCAGTGGTACCCACTGAAGATCCTTAAGGGTGGTAGATTATGATTGCTTCTCTGAAAACCTTTATATCCTTCCTTATTTCCCAGTTTCATGATGAATATACATCATAGAAAGTAAATGTCCACGGCCAGTGAGATAGATCAGCTGACGAAGCACCTGCTTAGGCATGCTCAGTGACAGAGGTTTGATCACCCACACCACAGGCTGAGCCCGCCCCCAGGGCAGGATGAGCAATCAACCGAGTATGGGCGTGGTGGCACGCACCTGTAATCCCTGTAATTTCAGCTGGGGGAACTGAAAACAGGAGAATCACTATGAGTCCGAGCTGCATAGTAAGTCCTTGTACCAAATACATAAAATGAAAAATAAATAAACCACTAGAAATTAGTAATACAAGGATACAATCTTAACATATGTATTACCCTTTCCTTTCTCTTTTCCCCTATCCTATTTGTGCTTTCCTTTAGAAAAAACAGACATGGTAATGAAATGAACTTTCAAAACAAATCATTAGCACAGTTACAATAGTTGATACATTCTGTATTGTGGTCTTCTGAGTAGTTACTTGGAGTAGAAGATATATGTACCTTATCTTGTCTATATCATACAAGCACAAGACTTTCTTTTTTAATAAACTAAGAGAAATTAGTTGTATAATAATCTTAACTGCCTCGCATATAAATATATTATTTTTTTTTCTTTATATCCTCTTTCCCCATCCCAGTTTGTATTTCTTTTGAGCAGTTTCCTCTTATTCACAAATATCTATTTTACATCTCATATCTTATGTACTTGTTTGTTTTTTCACATTAGGGAGACCATATGATCTCTACACATGAGCCTAATTTAATTCCTTTGTGGAAGGGCCGGCGGTATAGCTCAGTGGACTAAGCACTTGTTTAGGTAAGCGCAGCGGCCAGGGTTCAATCCCTGCTTCCGCTTGCCGTGCCAGACCGCCTTTGGGTGCGCTGAGCCGGCGATGGAGTCCGGGCGTGGTGGTGCGTGCCTGTAATTCTAGCACTAGGGAGGCAGAAAGCAGGAGGATCACTGTGAATGTGGGCTGCATAGTGAGACCCTGTGTACAAGAAAAAGAAGAAAAACCTAATTCCTTTGTGAGTATGAACTCCAGTTGCATTCATTTACCTATAAAACACTTTCTTTTGTCCTGTTATGGCAGAATAGTACTCCATTATATGTATATAAGAAACATCTTTTTTATCTATTCTTCAGTGGATGGACACCAAGGTTGTTTCCAAGATTTACCTATTACAAATTGTGCTACTATGAACATGGGTTCATAGTAGCATAGGTGCACAGGTATCACTTTGGCATGATGATTTTAATTCTTCTGAAAAGATACCCAGAAGGGGCATAGCTGTGTCAAACGGGATGTGCAATTCCAGTTTGGTAAAGAATTTCCACAGATTTCCACAGTGTCTGTACCAGTCTGCATTCCCATTAGAGCTCTTCCAACTTTTGTTATCAGTTGATTTATTGATGATAGCAGTTCTTACTGGGGAGAGGAGGAATCTCAGTGTTGCTTCAATTTGCATTTCACAGATGACCACTGTTGTTGAACATTTTTTTCATGTATTTTTTGCCATTTGTATTTCTTCATCTGAGAAGTGCTTATTTAGCTTGAATGACCACTTTTGGATTGGGTCTTTGAATCTGGGAGGTCTAATTTTTTTCAATTATTTATATGTTCTGGATATAAGTCCTTTGTTTGTGAGACAATGGGCTATAATTTTTCCCACTCTGTGAGCTGTCTTCTCACTTTGTTGGCGGTTTCTTTCCTTTGTGCAAAAGGCTTTTTAGTAAGGTAAGATCTCATTTGTTGATCCTTTCCACTATTTCCCTTGCAGTCATAGTTTGTGTGTAAAGTCTGCCTACACCTGTGTCTCTGAGACCCCTACCTGCTTTCTTTTCCAGTAGATTTAGCATTTCTATTTTAATATTTAGATCCATGATCCAGTTTGATTTTACTTTAGTGCATGGTGATAGTCATAGGTCTAGCTTTAGCCTTTCACATATGGAAAGACAGTTTTTCTGGTACCATTTATTGAAGAGGTTATCTTTATTCCAGTGAACGTTTGGCTCCTTTGTCAAAGATAAGGTGGCTGAGTGTGTTGGAGATATATCTGAGCCTTCTATTCTATTTCATTGACCCTGAGGTCTGTTTTTGTGAATACTATGTTGATTTTTGTTTACTTATTTTATTTGCTATTTATATTTCTTCATTTGAGAAGTGGGTATTCATCTCAGAGGCCCATTTTTTGATGAGGTCTTTTAATTTTGACCACCTGACTTTTTAAAAATTCTTTTTTAATTTTTTATTCATTTTAATAAAAATTAGCAATGAAACAATTTCAAAACCTGTCAGTAGGACAATTATTCAGAGGACAAGATGCAGACGTGATATCTTATCTAAACAATATTAGTACAAACCTTTCTTCTCATTGAACTAATAGAGGTGGCTGTATATGTATCCTATTTTGTACACACATATATTTTTTTCACTACAAAATGGTCCTTTATTTATATCCCTCTTTTTTGTTTTGCTTTGTCAGAGTTAAAATCCTTTATATATTCTAGATAGCAGTCCTCTGTTTCAGGGACAGTCAGCTAAATGTTTTTCCTAATTCATAGGTTTTTTCTTTTACTCTGTTGGTGATTTCTTTTGATGTGCAGATACTTTTTAATAAAATGAGATCAAAGTTGTGGATTCTTTGAAGCATTTCCTATGGAGTTTTGGCTTTGTTCATGAATTTTCTGCCTACACTTATGTCTTCAAGATTTATACCTACTTTCTCTTTCAGTAGATTTGGTGTTTCTGTTTTAATATTTAGATCTGTAATCCATTTTTACTTTAGTTTTGTAATATTTGGCGTGGAGAATCAGTTTTTCCAGCACCATTTATTAAAGAAGCTGTCTTCCTTCCAGTGAATATGTTTGGCCTCTGTCAAAAATAAGATGGCTGGGTGTATTTGTATTTGTGTCTGCATCTTCTAATCTGTGCCATTGATCCTCTGATCTGTTTTGTTTTTAAATCAGTACCATGCTGATTTTAGCACAGTAATTTTTGAAGCATAATTTCAAGTCAGGGATTGTGATGCCTCCTGCCTTTGCTTTGTTGCCCAGAATCCTTTTGCTATTAGAAGTCTCTTCTGGGTCCAAATGTATTTAGGAATTTTTTTTCTAGTCTTTTTCTAGTTCTAGTTTTTTTCTAGTCTTCAAGGATGCTGAAATTGCATTAAATCTGTATGACAGTTTTGAGAGTGTGGCCATTTTCAGTTTGTTCTCCCATTCCATGAACGAGGAATATCTTTCCATTTTGTGAAATCCTCTTTGATCTTCTTTTTTAGTGTAGTATAATTTTCAATATATGTCTTTTACTTCCTTTGTTAGATCGATTGCTAAGCATATCATTTTGGGGAGGTGCTGTTGTAAAAGATGTGGTTTCCCTAATTTCTCAGTAAGTTTGTTTTTTGTGTATAGTAATATTATTTTTTTTATTTTGAATTTTTTCTAGCTATGATACTAAATTTGATTATTAAGAAGTCTTTTAGAATTTTTGGGGTCTTCTATGTAGAATATCATGTTGTCTGTGAATAATGATAATTTAACTTTTTCAAAAGGGGTTTATTTTGAAAAATAACATGTATTCTTATCACACTGAAATTCCAAGGGTTGTAGGAATTCTGTGAGTAGAACTGGGAAAAAGACCAAATATGTTTCATATTCTGTCACACGTAAGAAACAAAGGAAAGCATCATAATGTATGGAGGGGGAGCAATCTTTCACAGTCTTTATTTTTTAATTATTTTTGTTGACATATTTATTGTTCTTATTACTGAGGATCCTATGAGATACTTCCATACAGGCATACAGCATGCAGTGATCAAATCCAACCTCCCTCTGAAAGGGAAATTAAAATTTTACATAAAAGCCTGTCTAGAAAACCCACCAAGAATGCCCACAAAAGCCTAGCAGATATATCTGGGCATGCATGATAACAGAAGTTTCCTTCCTTTGTGTAACCCCTGTTTTTACTGCCCTTATGTAAGTGATTGCCTTACAATCTAACTCAGATGTTTAAACTCCCTTAGTAACCTATGACGTCACTCAACCCTCCAATCATATGCACCTAATTTGCCTTTATTTCTCCCTGCTTGTTTCCCCCTTGAAAGTCCTGGGACCATATCAGGTGAGATGCTGGCTCTTTGGGACAGATCCCAATCTAAAGCCCACCAGTACAATTAGACTGCCTCCTAAACTTTCACAGTGCCATTGCCTCTTATGTTGGTTCTGTTTTCTGTTTTTCTATACCACTTCTTCTATCTGCCTTACCACTTCCCCCTACCACCCACCCTTCCCAGTCTCTAGTAATCACTTTTCTACTTTCAGGTCAGCTTCATTTTAGTTTCCATCTATGAGAATAAAACATACAGTACTTGTCTTCATGCATCTGGCTTATTTCATTTAACATAATCTATTTTGCTGCAAATGGCAGGGTTTCACATATCTTTATGGCTATATGTATTATATATATATATATATATATATATATATATATATATGTATGTATATATTACATTTGCTTTATCTACTCATCCTTGACACCTGGATTGGACCCTTATTTCAGCTATCATGCATAGTACAGCAATAAACAGGCTTGCAGGTATCTCTTTTGCATCCTGACTTCACTCAGGTTATAGGCCTAGTAGAAGATTCCTGGATCATAAAATGGTTCTGCTTTTAGTTTTTTGATGTCCCTCCATACTATTTTCTCTGATAGCTATATTGATTTGCATTCTTATAATAGTGTATGAGAGTTCATTTGCTCTATATCCTCACCATCAGTAGCTACTTTTGTGTGCAGGAATAGCCATCATAACTGGACTGAGATGGTATCTCTCCATGATTGAGGAACTGGGGGTGTGTCTGCTCAGACACACTTTTCTAGAGGTCCAGGATGACTCCTGGACCTGAGCATACTGTTTTGGGTCACCCAGCACATGTGCTACCTCTGAGTATCTACCCTGAGCATTTGCATGAAGTGACTCCATTGTAAATGAATATTTGCAAGCCAATTTTTATTAATGGATGTATTTTGTTCTAGTAAGAAAGGGTTATTTGCTAATCCAAAAGCATTTATTTTCTCTTTAACCTTCTGAGCTTGGAATTCACTTTCCCTACCAGGAAAGGGGATAAAGAAAATCCCTCCCCCCCATGTGACAAGTGATGATAAACAGACCAGCTTGGAGCTTGCTTTTAGCACTGCCAGTTGTGTTAGTATCTGTTTCTGGCCAGAGGATAAAGGGCGCAATCTGAATGTCTGTCCTTCACCCTGGGTTACTGTCATGCTTCCCTCCTATGAGAACCAAGGATGTCCATGTGAATGGAGTGTCAGGAAGAAATCAGAAGGATTTCAGCTGATGCTAAATAAATAAATAAATAAATAAGACAAAGCCATGCATGTTGCTGTTAAATTAGACTTTTAAATATGCTACTGATATCAAGGAGTTTTAGCGCAATTGTCTCCTGAAATTTGGCAGGGAAATCATTAATCATTTGATGTTAAATTTATACAGCTTGTTGAGTAAATGAGAGGCACTAAGGCCACATGGCAATGAACTAAATGGGAAAAAGAGAGAGCAGAGAGAAAGGAGCAAGAATGAGAAATTTCTTCTTTGTGAAAACGGCATTCCCCTAGCCCAGGTTATTTCAAGCCTTATTCTTTGGCTTTCTGCCTACCTAAATGGCAAGCAGTTTTAGGAGTATGGAAACCTTGCCAGGCATAAAGATAGAAACTTACTCTACTATCAAGCAGCTTTTAATAGGCAGGAACTCGGGGCACACAGGAGTGTTGCATAACTTCCCTCGGCTGTCAGGTCACCCGCCATCACTGGCAGCGGAAACCACAGTCCAGATGCAGAACAGCATCAAGAGAAACAGAGGAAAGGGGAGTAGAAATCTACCAAAGAAAAGCATTCCTTGAAACACAGTATTTTTTTTTTGCAAATCCTTTGTTAACTGGTTATCTTTGGTTGTTAAAATTGTCAGGTGTGTTAACCTTCGACACCAGAACACTCCCAGGTTTCCTGGCCATGCTTCCCCTAGTGATTCCACTGTATAGCTATTCCAACATCGTTCAGGCAATTATCCACCAAAACTTGATTAGGGCACCTCTGCACTCAGGTCAAACCACTCTATGGATTCCTAGAGTGAGAACAGAAATTAAGGAGATGTGACCATTGCCCTCAAGGACCACCACCTCACCAAACTGAATGTTTATTCCCTCGTAGACATTCCTAAATTATTTCTCCCTCCAGGCAAAAGCCATTGAATTATTTTCTCAGCAATTTGAGACAGTTCCAGTACCTCAATCAACATGAGCATTAAGCCATTACCACCTCCCTTGAGGAATCTGCTTTCTTTATGTATCCACCACCGAACCTACTAAATGTGCTTTCTTTCTAGGTCTCCAAGCCGTGTTCCCATATGCACACTCGTTGCTGTCACAGTGAAGGTCATAAACATCTCCAGACCTGTGAACCCACCTGTCATTTGTTTTGCAAAACATTCCAACTCCATCAAATCCCCCTCCCAGAAGGTCTTCATTGTCCATGAAATTCAAATCAAAATTCTCCCAAGAGCCCTCTGGTTTAGGATTCCCTGTCAAGGCACTATTGTGAAATTAAGATATGCAGCAGAACTAAAATAATTCAGTTTGTGGAATTCCCAGTGAATTCTGAATGTGTTAAGTGAGGATCACATTTGAACTGGCCTTACCTGCAGCATTTGGAGCTGCATTAATTTTTGTGAGTGGCAGCCCACATTTGTGCATATAAATTGGGTAATTACACTAGTCGATTGGCAATTTTTTCATTCAGAATCAGCACCTGTAAATAACAGGAGGACAAGGAAAGAAGGCCAACTGAAACTTTGGCCCTTCCGTCTTTGAAAACAGCATGTTCTACCCTGTTTGAATCCTGGGAGTCCTGAACACCTCTAACAATAAACAGTCAGAGGAGACCATCTAGGCATTCTGTTTGTGCTTTATTTTCTATTTAAAGATAATAATGTGGTATGAGAAAGTTGAAACACAAAAATTATATATTAGGTTGTCTCATTTCAACTTCCAGCAGAGTAACAATTGTCACAAAATTACCATACTTATGTTGGACATAATTCATTAGCAGCTGATGGTCTGAGAGCTCACATCTCCCCTGAGACCTGAGAAGAAGCACTCATGGAGTGAAGCACGTCTTCTGTCATTCTGGAACATAAAAGGATGGCGAATACAATTTATTCAAGATTAACTTTGCCCAATAAGCCATAATTTGTAAAATACTGTCCACACAGAAATATCTGAGTACTGAAGTAGAGTGAATCACTTGGTCTCCCAAGTCTTCCTTCCTGCCAGAAGAGGACTAGGTGGGAAGTGAAATTAACACTGTGGAGAACCTGCAGGGCACCATGTATTTACCTGTGTTGCCTTCTTTAATCTCAATAGCACTGTGAGCTAGACCTTTGCTATAACTTAGATCTTAAATGGCTACTACCTAAAGGTTCCTTTCTTAAGAGGTTGGTTAGTTCCCAGAACTAACCTCTTAAGAGGTTGGCTTTATTTGGAGTGGTGAACTAACCATAGAGATGTCACCAGATCTGAGAGATCCTGGGCAGAAACCCTTATTCCTTAAATAAATCATTCATCCTAGCACAGTGCCTTCCACATTATTGTCTCTTCTATGCTAAGGCACCATGAACATTTGCTAAAATGTAAATTAAATCTGGGAGTTTAAGAGGCTTAACCATTAGTGTTCTCTAAGACCTCTGCACTTGCACTTTTACACCCAGACACACACATGCATAGACATGCACACTCCATGCCAACTAAATTTCATATATCAGATAAGTCCTTGCATGGTGCGGAGTCCACAGGCCAACATCAAGTAAGACTGATGCAAAAATGAGATAAGAACTGCGGAGCCAGGGAACTTGCCAGGAAGCCATGGTCAGAGAGACTTTTGAAAAGCCTAAATGAGAAAAGGGCAGGTCTGTCAGGCCTATGGCTTATGCCTATAATCCCAATGCCTTGAAAAGCTGAGGCAGGAGCTTGGTAAGTAAAGATAGGAGGATGGCAAGTCAAACCCAACCTAAGCAACTTTGGGACTTAGCAAGATCCTACCTGATGATTTCCAAGGGAGGGCTGGAACATAGCTCAGTTTGAGGGCTATGGATTTGTTCTCCAGTACCAAAGAAAAGGTGAAAGTCTCACACCAGAGCCAGTGTCCTGAGACAATAAACCTTTTCACCCCCAGCTGCTTCAAGTAAGCTTCACTCATCTACCCTACAACTTGATAGACTGGCATTTAGAAGCCAACTTCTCTACAACAGATTCTTCTCAAGAAGGAAAAATTTGCAATCACCACAGACCTATATGAGGGCCATGTGGAGACATTGGCCTAGAAGTTTCTTCTAGCTCTCAAACAGAATCTTCCACATGTGAGTGGGACTGGGATGGTGGTGTGTATACAAATGTCAACATTCTCACTTAGCCATTGTTTATCAGTAAAATCCTCATTAATGATATAGAAGAGCAAAATCTGACTATGATAGTAGACATTTGACCAACTATTATAATTTTTAACACTGTGAATTAAACAAATGAGCAGTGATTTGGAGTATTTGAATGTATATATATATATATATATATATATATATATATATATATTTATTTATTTATTTATTTATTTATTTATTTATTTATTTATATATTCATATATATTTATATATTTATATTTGAATATATATAGTTTTATTGATGGCAACTTTTATTCATGCTCTGCACAGCATACACTCCCATAGATCTTAGGCCAGAAGATTACCAAAAGAGGTGCATAAATATAAATATAAATATAAATGAACAGTCAAATGAAACACTAATATGTACAATGGCCAGAGTGACAGGAGTAAACTAAACCAAGAATATTCTATGTTGTACAGTCACTACCTCTGTGAATCCTCCCAACAACCACAGGGGATGGGTTCTAACAGTCTCTGCACTTTATGGATGGACAAACTGAGGTACAGAGGGGCTCCGGGAGTTGCCCACAGTCACACAGTGAGTCAGAGGCGCAGCCCTGATTCACGCCCAGCCAGCTGGCTCCATGTCCTCACCTTCACAGTGTGAGAAGAGACATGGCCACTTCCGGCACAGTCAAGTCTGAGGTCCCTCACAGCCCACAACTCCACAAGTGGACATCAACTTCAGCAAGGTGGGGTTGAAATACAAGATTAGAAGATGAGACAAATGGCCTCATATCTGTTACATGATATGCCAAAAAAAGGGTGTGGACACCTCTAGAAGATATGACTTTCCACTTTTCTTGTAATTACCTGGCATTTTACAGCAGTGGGCTCTTAAACTGTGTCCAACTGACAGAAACTTTACTTTTTCTTAAATAGCCTAAATAAATACCCAAAAACGTATACAAATAAAGATAAAATGAATGAAAAATTTTAGCACTCTGCTATAAAAACTAAATTTTAATGTATGAAATATTTGTATTATGACGCAAATACATTGAAATTGTCAAGTAGACATCTTTTTCCTCCCAGAGTTTAAGTGAAGATTGGAAAAACCAACCGTCTTAGAAAGGCATTTATTCTGAATCTAGTTTTCAATAAAAATAAGCTTATTGTTTCCTTAAGGAAGTGGTATTATGCTTAATACAGCTTTTGTCTGTGACAGGCCATATGAGTTGGACCAAGTGAGTAGCCTCTTTTCTTAGGCCTCAGTGCACATCATTCATACAGAATTGTAAGTACACTATGATTTGGGGAGGATGAAAGGGAGAGCATCTGAGAGACAGGCCTCAACGATATTTGTCAACTAATTTAAAATAATGAAAATACTATCTTCTTCATAATCACGGAGCATTGCTCTCTAAAAGGTTTGCAGATAATGAACCTGACATTGAAAACATGTATATTAAAGTTTATGTTCAAAAAATGACCATAGCACTTAGTTACCGCCTTCCTGCTACACTGAATCTAATTTTGACAATATCCATTATGGGAACAGTGGCCTTTCCATAGACCAGCTACACCGCCCCAGGCTTCTGCGTCCTAAAAGGCACCGTTTGTTGCTCTGAGCCCTGGCACACAGCCATCTGTCTCTCCTCGAGCTCTGCATTCGCATGTCTGTCTGCTGATGAGCCGGCCATTTTTTCCCTCTGGCCTCTGTATCGCAGGAGTCTGTCCTCTGGTAATCTTTTTTTAATTGACTCTCAAATGACCTTTAAGGTAGCATATGCAATGAGATCCTGAGGTTCTACATGTGACTTTTGACTCCTACAACTCCACATGAGCTTTTAAACAATTTTAGAAGGAAAAAAAAAAGCCTATGTATGTGTGTGGAAGTCCATGCATACGTGTAATTTGTAGCAGAAAACAAGATTCAGCCATCCTCCAGGGACATTGTATTCCCAGGCCCCCAGCAGCCTCGGGGTATGTTTCATATTAGGGATTTATTTTCGTCTAAGAGGTGATCTTTCTGGCCCTGAAAGAGGTTCTCTTCCCGTTTAATGCGTGTTAGAAGCTCCCTGAGATTGGACTGAGCAGGTGGTCTCCCAATATGGGTTTCAATGCACATTATTCATATAGGAAATAAGATCAAGTCAAAGAAAATTCAGTTTTCATGATAGGTGAGAAGGAGTCAAGCTGTCGTTCTTGTTTGACCGTGGGCGTTTCACTTAACCTGTGTCTTCACCCCCAGATAATAGGGGGAAATAGCTCCTTCCGCCTTCCTGTTTCATTAGAGCATTCTGTAGACAATTACATGATGCTTTTGGAGTTCTATACACTTTCTTGGAAATGTCAGAATTATTGGTATTATCATGGCTTGACACTTCCCCATGGCCCAATGTGTGATGGGCATTCTCTGGCTGACGTGCAAATAATAATGCATTCAGTTTGTTGCAGCTGCACCAACTCAGCCCATCCAGAAGTCACATTTAGACTGGTTTGCAAACCATAGATCACACCCTGATTTTTATTTGTCAGAACTATGTTGAGATGTGCCATCAAGTGCCAATCTCTTCAAATTTTCTTACCCAGGAATCAATTGTCAGCACATGCAATAGCAGTGCAAAGTAGAAAGTTCACACAGAATAAGGTTAAGTCACAGAAGAAGCAGCAAGCCTGTGTGCTGGACCCAACAGCCAGACAAATCTGAGCACCATAGCTCCCCTCGGGGCGGTAATCCGTCCAGTGTCTCTATGCCGTGCTCACCAGGAGGCCCCACCAGCTGCTCCAGTTTAACCCAGTGAAGACTGAGCTCATCCCCTTTCTGCAGAGTCCCTACTGGCCCCCACCACAGGTCTATGGTTTGAGGCAATTATTGGCAATTTCACTTTCTTCAGAAAATTGTCTCAATTTGGTTGTTTCATCCTTCCTGCTGCAGTCAAGCTCCTGCCCATTGACTCTGATATTTCTATCATGGAATCTCATTTTCATCCCTGTCACTGATGTCCAAATGTCAACATACTGATTATTCTTGCTGTGACAAATACAATAGTTCCTCAGCAATCTCGTAAGTCTCAGGCTCCTGTGCAAATAGCTCCCTCCTGCTTCCAGCCTCTTGGTGACATTGCACATTAAGATCACCACCGGCCTTCCAGCCCTTCTTAAGCTCACCCAGGACTCTTTTTTTACATCAGGTCTCAAACAGCATCTTTTCTCGGTTTGGCTTCACCTGTCTCCTGCCTGTCTGTGTGTTTCTGGCAGGACTGAGGTCAGCTGGACAGACCTTTTTGGTTCTGTGGGGAGTGGCCAGGCTTAATTTTAGCACTCCACAAGAGACAGTAAGTCCTGCTGATCAGATCAAAGCATTTGGTCCTGTCTGCTGGCTGGGTGGACTTGGGCTGAATCTTCATGGCAAAGCAAATGACCTTGGAAATTTCTTACGTGTCAGCTAAGAAGCACTCAGGCATGTGGCATCACAGGACAAGTCCACACATTTAGATATAAGGACTCAGGCAGGATCGTTTAGCATGAAAGTGGCACTCCTTCCCTGACAACCACATCAGGACAGTTTGAAGGACAGATCTTTGCAGAAATGCATGTTTATGCATAGTCAGTCACCTATGGGAGAAGAACATCCACACAATGAGCTTTCAGGACTGTAAAAGCGACTTGGACAGCACACATTTGCAAACTACTTGGGCAAATGTGGCCTTGGTCATATTAGCAAGTCTGGTGCCCATTTGACCAAAAAAAAAAAAAAAAAAAAACTAAAGTCCAGTGTTTATAAAGCCCAGAAAGCCTGGTCAGCCCTGCTGTCTCTATAAGAATTTCTTTCTCAGGTTTTTGAATTGAGGAATAGTCAACTGAAATTCCCACCCCGCAAGTATCGCAACTCATTTTTTCAGCCTTCAATGTGCTCACTAAACATGTTAGTAGGGAAATTATTTCTGGTATATATAATTTCTTTATTGGCCTACTTTGCTATTAAGAAAGAAAAGAAAAACATTTAAGAAGAAGGTGCTGGGCCCTTCCCAGTGGTGCTGGGAAGAGTGATGTGTACACAGTCGATTCCTGTCTGTGCTCGTGGAGTGTCTCTGATATCCCAAGAATTTAAATGTTAGGGATGTTGACAGCAGGGCTGACATTTCCCATCTGAAGCCTGGAAGGAGATCAGTCCTGGGAAATAGACAGGCTGATCTTGAAATACCAGGCTGATCTTGAAATAAAGTTCAGTGGAGTGTGATGAAGCTCAACTTTCAGAGGCCAAGTATTATCAGGTGACAGAGGTGACAGCAAGGTCTTCTGCGGGCAGTTAGAACATCAGAGGAGCTGGATTTTGCTTTCTTTCACTTTTTCTTGCTTCCTGTGAAAATGCAAAGAAAGTAGAGCATCCCTTCAATCCATTTTCCTTACCACACTAGCTCTATGTATTTTATTTCTTACCTTCTATATATTAATTTTACTGTAGAACTATCTCACTGTTTGAAATTAGTCCACACTATTCAATGATGGTAATAACAAAGGAGAGAATACCCAAGAAACATAAGGTTCAAAAAAGCTAACAGTCCCTGCAAACTTTGCACAGTGCCTCTGGCATATAGTAGATGCTTGCTGAGCATAAAGTGATGGAATGTATTTTATAGCTTAGATTAAAAATTAAATGAAGTGACCATTGCTGGCACAGAGGAAGCATTCAGTAGCTTTTTTTTCCTCTCCACAAACCTACTATAGAAGTCTCTCTGTGTTCCCTGTTTATGGTCAGCTTTAATAGATAGGAATGCTCAGTTAGTTACTTCACCAGTCCAGCAAAATAGCCAGGTCAGCAAATAAGGCCCACAGTGCCCGGAAGCAAGTCTGAGCTTATATTGCAGCATCAGACATGGCTTCATTCCCACTGCCCTTGAGCACAAAGGCCTGGCAAGGCTTTGGTAAATATCTCCTTGCAGAAAGCAAGGATTTGAGGACACCTCCCTCCGTGGATGGTGTGTGGTTGACGCTAACCTCTCTTCTGTGCCTCTGACCTTGAATACCATTGGTGGTCCTCAGTGCCTCATGTTCCCAGCAGGTCTGAAGCCTGAAGCACCTACTCTTGTTTACCTTGCCAGCAATGAAAATGGTGAAAGAGGCATGCCGGGTGCATCCAAATTTCACTATAGTTTTAACTTGAAGTGTGAGACAAGTTCTGCTTGAGATAGTTTGAGATTGACTATTCTTAAACCCATGACAATAAACTTCAGATCTCAATGCTTACCAACCTTGGAAACATTTGAAATTAAAAAAAAAAATCCTCACTCATTGATTAAAAAATACATGTTTAGAAGGACCTGCTTCATTCCTCCAGTGAAAAGCTTTCCCATTTAGCCAAATGAAAATTGTTCTCTCATGTTTGAAGACGGCCTGGCCAAAGAAAACCATAGCTGGGCAAACCTTCCAAATTTAACTCCTTGAAACACTTCCTGCCCATCACTATGTTCCTTAAATACCAAGACAACACAAATGTAAGCTTTAAGTAAATTTATTTAAGTAAATGACAATCCATTAAAAAATAAATAATGAAGATCAGGATTTTCTAACATAACCTTGGATCAGTATTTGTCTAAAGAATTAAAAGATGAAATTATTAATATGATTTGGGGAATTTTTAGTGAAAACTTCATTGATGGATTATACACGCAATCTTTATTTACCTACTTATGTGTATAACCATTTTTTTTTTTTGGCAGAACTGGGAAATTGAACTCAGGTCCTTGCACTTGCACTTGCCAGGGAAGCATTTATTCCATTATTCCACTGAGCCATTTCCCCAGCTCCTACTTATGTGTATGTAAATAATTTATGCCTATACATAGCTATCTACACATTCTCTATAACTGAAACTCTCTTATCAAATCCAAATGTTATTGTAAACTATGTACTATTCTGAGACCAAGTACTGTATTACAGTTCAATTTTGGCATTAACTGCCCAGAGATAAAGGCAATGCAGGGCACAGGGGGAGGCATAGGTCACAAGACTGCCTACTTTCGGATCATGTGAGTGTTGCCTTTGGCAAATTCTGTCCACATGGCTAAAAATCCATGGTGCTCCCACAGCCCATAATTCACTGCATCTACCCACAGAACTCAGAAAAATGCTGTGTGCACAATTACAGTTATATTACAAAAGATACCACCAGAATGAGCCAAATGAAGAAATGCATGTGAGAGGGTCACCCACGCCTTTAGGGTACAGAGCTTTCCAAGCTGTTTCTTTGGAATGAGCACTTGTCGCCCTTCAGGCCCATCCAGGTGACAGCTTTTCTGAGTTTCAGTGTGCAGAGTTTCTACTGGGCTTTCATCCCACAGACCTGATAAAGACCTCTTTCCCTGGAGGTCAGGCTGCCCTAAACCCAACTGCTACAACTGTCTTTCTGGTCTCCAGCCCAGATCCTACACCATCTTCTTAGTGTAATTCAGGCACAGTTCAAAAGAGTCAGAGAAACAAAGACCCTTGCTCTCTATTCCTAGGAAGTTCTGTGAGCTTTAGAAGTGCCATGCTAGAAGCACTAGATAAAGAGCGGAAAAAGCTCATTATTACACGAATGCACCCAATACCACAAAATGAAGTTCTATGCATCACCAGCTTATCTTTGCCTAGGCATGTGGTATTTCTTAACTTTCAAAACCATTAATTCCCTTAGCTATATTCTAAATTTTGTTTTATCTACTTCTGACATTGCCAGTCCTATGGAAAATGCAGTACTATTATGGACTACTGAACTATATTGACATATTTTGCTGAATTCATGCACCTATAATATTTAAATGACAATGGAATAACCACCTCTGACAAAACTAAACAAAAAAGAGGATATAAATGAAGGACCATTTTGTATCTATCTGTATATTCAAAATAGTTAGGATAGATATGCAGCTACTTTCTCTTAACTCAGTGAATAGAAACATTTGTTCTAATAGTGATTATGGACAGGATACCATGTCTGCATCTTGCACTATGAATAACCACTAAGAAGACGACATGCAATGTATTAGTTATTGAAACTGTCCTACTAATCAGTTTGGAAACTGTCTCATTGCTATTTGTTTCTCAATAAAATTATTTTAAAAAAATAAAATTTTATTTCAGCTAATTAAGGCCAACACAGCCAACTAACACAAATCAGTATTACCAATAACAGAAGAAAGAACATCAGGGGTCTACTTACGGGGCACAGAGAGAGGACCATTCTTTAACATGGATCTATTCATAAGTAAACATCTGATAAACAAGGACAGGAGGGGTACTTTCCACAGCACCTGGCCTATACTCTTCAAAAATAGCAAGATTATATAAAGAATGGAAATACAAAATGGAATTCATTATGGATCTAGAACAGAGAAAAAAAAACTTTTAAAGGAAATTACTTGGCCTATTGATGTAATTTGTATATGGATTGTGAACAAATACACTCTACTCTTCCAATCTTGTATTTCCTGGTTTGGATCACTGTATTATGAGATATACAAATGTAATAGAATTTTCTTTTTTTTATAAAATGCACTGCTACATGTTTTAGATCACATGATATATGAAATTAAAAGTGATATATGAGATTAAGTATAATTTAGAAAATAATAAAGCACATTAGATAAAATATAAGACATGAACCACATTTATAGCTTTTTATTTGTTTGTTTTCTAGCTTATTTATTTAGGTACTGGGTATTGAACCCAAGACCTTCACACTGAGCTAAAGTCCAACTTCGGTGGTGGGGAGGTTTATACTAAATTGCTATTTTTTTCCTGTTTCCCTGCCTGTACTCAAACTTGTGATACTCCTGCCTCAGCCTCCCAGAGTACTGGAATTATAAAAGTGAGCTAACCAAGCCCTGCTAAAGTTTGAGTTATTTATCAAAATAAAAAGTTTTAAAAAGATATCTGTGTAGTATTGCAAAGAAACACAGAACTGGTGTGAAAGAAACGCAGAGGTGCTGTGATTTAGAGCCTCTGCTCCGTATGCTAATGGTGGACAATTTGATAAAGCAATGCTATTATTTATTGTTATCATTCTTGAAATTTCTTGCAGTATTTTTCTTGAGTCTGTTTTCTCTACTTCAGTGAATGGAGAATTTTTTTTTCCACACTCAGCATTTACAAAGCTTTGCCCTGAGAGAAGCTCGACTTTGGGCGAAGCACAATTCCCGTGCTGTGAGCTTCAAGTTTCGTAGCGTGGGTAGGCTTTCTTCTCAGATTTAACTGTTGACATGTGATAAGGAATTAAAAACCCAAAAGCGACAGAAAGCACTAGCAGAGCCCAAAATCTGTGGTCCCACTGAGCCGTGAGATAGAGAGAAGACAGGAAGCGGCTCCGGCTGCCGCTCTCCTCTGTGTCCCAGGGAGAGCCCACACCAGGGCTGCACCCACGACAGCGCTTGCTGCCCCATACTCCGCCACGTGTTTCTTTCAGAGTCTTATACTGACTACTTGAAATGGAAAGACAATTTTCCAGTCATCTCCCCTACTGCGTTTCCTCGTACAGTCCTTCCTCTCTATCCTCTGGAGTCTTGGCAGGGATGAATTCCTGCACGATTATTAAGTCCACACCCAGTGGGCAGGAATTGGACGTCTGCTGTGAGCACCAATGACCCTGAACTGCGGTCTCAGTTTGGCCTGAGCCATAAGCAAAGATAAGTAAATCCTGAACAGGCAGAAATGATATTTGGTGAGTGATCATTCAGTGGGATTGACAGAGAAAATTCTTGCTTGATTTGGTTGCAGAGATTTCTGCTCTCTGAGCACAAACACCATCTGCCATCTTTCCTGCATACCAAACCAGATACCCTGGAAATGGACTGAGAAGTTAAGAGACAGTCAGGGTAGTTCTTGAATTATGCCTTTTAATACAACAAAAACATGATCCTTAGGAAAACATTCCACTACGTGTATCGAGTTTAATTGACACTAAATATATTCCAATAATTAATCCTTTAGAAATCCACCTTCATCCCCATTCCTCTTCTCTTTGGAAACTAAGAAAAGTAGCAAACGTACGTAAGGTAGCAGAGAAGTCTTTATTCATCCAGTTTAAGAAATGTGAAGTTCTCTACATTTTTCAGTAGTAGGACAGACTTTCAGAAGCCCTGGCTCTCCTATATGATTTTTCAGTTCCCGCTGAGATATCTCTGACCAACTAAAATAAATTATTTCAGAAATATGAAAGGACTGGCAGTTTTATTTTGTTAAGATGGAGCTCCTCCATGGTTTTGGTGCTATCATGAAACAAAAGAAACAGTTTCACCATCCTGCAGAAAGATTTCTGTCTGGAAAGCATTCTTCTCTCCCTTGGGCAAGAACATTTGGCATTATTAACAAAAACGATGTGACTGACTATTTCTTGGCTAGAATTCTTCATAATACTATTGGATGTTGGTCCAATGAATTGGAAACAAAAAGTGGCTTGGTTTAATTTAATGGGTGTGTGTGTATATATGCTCACATATGCATCTATACACACATATGTATATATACATAAATATATATATATAATATTCATGTCATTTCACTCAAATATTTTGGGCTTCATGTACACATTATTATATACTCTCTGATCCTATGCTTTGAGCAATCAAAAACAATGACTTCTTACCATAAATGCTTTTCAAAATTCCCATTTGGCTCAGACACTTGGAAATTATGCATTTTTGGCTACCAAAGAAAGATGTGGAAAGTTAATATTAGCACTGTGACTGTGTTTAATTGTAGTCAAGATAACCGGGAAAATCAAAGTTAGGCACTCATCACTCTATTTTCAAAGCATGGCAAATTCAGTTAGAGGGCAGCCCAAATTCTGGACGTGAGGCCAGCTCACAACAAGCCTAAGCACAGACCAGGTCAGAGGCTGTACGCATGTCCACTCCTCTCTGGCTTGCGATCCCCTTTCTATTGTCCTCACCATATCTTTCTCCCCTAAAAGCCAGACTGAAAGAGGAGATGACAGGAGTTAAGCCTGCTAATCCAGGTTAGGGGCCCTGCAAGTAATGAAAGAAAACATTAAGCAAAAAATTATTTCCTTAGGTGAAGAAGGGGAGCCATGGAAATATATCAATTCAGCCAACCAAGGATTTGCGTTCCAGGGCTGTCTCATGTACAGATCGTAAGGGGCAGCCATCCATCACCAACTGCAGGTTCTATCCAGCTTCCGTGCCCCAGTTTGGGCACCAGTTTTTGACTCCTTCACCTCCCACCAGCACTATCCCCTCCTTCATCAGACTCTTAATAAAGTGATAAGTATATAAATTTCTTATTATTATGGACATTGTCTTTTGATTTATTTTGGTTGTCTTCAATCTCTGGATTAAATGCCTTATCTTCTCTCTTTATTTTTTCTCACCTCTTGGCTTAACCTTTACAAGACCCCTTAGAAAGACATCTCACACTAATACGTGGCCCTTCTTCCTCAACTCCCTTTCAATTCTCAAATTTCTTTTCTTGCCCCTTTTTTATTACTTAGCTTCAGCTCTAATTATCTTCACGTCAGTGTTGTTCTGCAGTGTCTAGTTTTCATTTCCTGTTTTCTCATCTGCTGCGACCTTTAATCCAGTAACTACACTGAATAATGAATATAACTACATTAAAAGCCATAATGCATTTGGGATACAAGTTGGATAAAAAGTGATGCATAAAACAGTGCTGCAGTGCACTGTAAAATCTTCTACTTCTGGTGTTTGTACTTTCCATTGAGCTGGTTTGAAAGAGGTATTTCATGTCTTCTACTTTACAAGACTTGATCAATTCATTGTCAGTCCAGTGAAACAAAGTAGATTAGACACACAACAGAGAAAGAAAAAAAATTCTTATGTTACTAGAACCACATTTATGGTTTTGTTTTTAATTATAGAGTAATGAAAAATATGTGACTATAATCCCTTAAGCAGAAGATTGGTGACAAAAGAAAAAAAAATGACTTATCTAATTAAACAAATTGTCAGTTCTATTAAAATAACTCTTTGGCTTGGCAAGTGCAAGGCCCTGAGTTCAATCCCCTATTCCGCCAAACAAACAAACAAACAAAAAAAAAAACTCTTTGGGTCTCAATTTTAAGCATATTGTCTGGGATGGCAGAATGGAGAAGACTTTTCTTTTTCTTACTCAAGCAGAGAGCATCAAGAATACTTCCTTGTTAGTGGAACTTTTTGGAAGTCAATGCCAAAGGCAGAAACTTTGGGGAAGTTAGTCATGGTAAATCAGCGCGCTTGTCATGGGCTAAAGAATGGCAGAAGATACATGACAATCTGAGGCTGGCTTCTTGGTTACCAATGACTTGCAGATGTTAAAATGTGTTTCCCAATAAAACACGAGACAAAACGCCAAGAGCCTAGCAAGAGCCTAGCAAGAGCCAGACAAGCACCTGCCCAAAAACAAGGAGAATCAAAGTAAGAAATAGTAACCCTGAAAGCTTCCTTCCTAAAAACGTACAATAACCTTTTCTTTTTTCACTCACAGTACAGATTCCTCAACTTATGATTTCTCCTCAGCACACAGGCAGTGTACTTTTTTGGGCGACTTCCGTGACTTTGTGATTTATACGGGCCTGCTTCTAATTCTGTCATCTCCGTGCTGACTGCAGGAGTGTCCTTCCAACTGGCTTCGCAGGGCTAGCGCTGGCTTCCCAGCACTAGCAGCTGCCTGCTTGCTCTTCTAGTTCATTGCAGAGTGGAACAAATGATCCTCATATGACAAATGGTATTGAAATGGCTCCTCCAGCTCCATGACCAGTTCCAGATAGAGATCTATGCTTAAGTGGGGTCATTTCTCAAAACAGAACTAGCAAATTCCTAGGAGGCCTGTGAGAGAAACTGTGATGGAGGATGTATAGGTCACACACAGTCAAAAACGTTTATTTCTCAGTTCAAGAGGCAAATACCAATTGCCTTCCAGGACAACATATTTCACCAAGACCCAAGCTTTGTATATCTAGTGAGCCTATGATAATCTGTGGATTAGTCAAGGGATTTTCAGATTCTTGAAGCACATGCAGGAAAGAAAATAGATAATGAAAACCACAAGGATTTATCAAATACCCTGAACCTCTCACTTTACTGAGGGATTGTGAAGACATCAGTGTGACATGGATGAAGATCCCCTGTATCTAGGCTATGTGGAGGTATAATTTTAACTTACAGACAAAAAGGAGGAATTGCACTGCAAGTCCCTGTAGAGTATACTTAGGATGCTGGAGGTATAGTTCAGTGGCTGAGCACTGGCCTGGCATATGCATGGCCCTGGATTCAATCTCTAGCCCCAAAACTGAGTAACACAAGATAGACACAGGAAAATATCAAAGTTGATAAACTAATCCAAGAAAGAAACTATAGTTAGGCATTACTGTTCAGAAGCAATAGTTTTATTTTTCCTCCAAATAATATTTTCCTCCAAATTCATTCATGTGCACATATGAAATACATACATATGTTTTATAAGCTCAAGAACAGTTTTAATTTCAAGTAGCAATTGATGTAGGGACCAGAGTTTTGGCTTATCTTTATTCTTAAAAGGTTTGTTTTGGTTAAATGTGAGTTAACTTCACTTAAAGTTATTTAAAAGGCATAATTAAAATAGTTAGGTTATGAGGCCAAATGTTTTTAGAGTCTATTGCTTTGACAATTTAAATTTGTGCAAGAAAAAGCCACTTACAATGAAACTCCCTTAAATGAACACCTGTTCCAAGAGTAGCCTTATGGAAAAGATTAGATCTGAAGTCAAACAAATATGAGTTCTATACTATAGAACTCATATACTACAATGAGTTCATATAATACTGGATTATAAAATGTACAGCATGATTCTTATTTTATCTATAAAGAAATAAGGAATATTTTTACAATATAATCATGAAAGAGAATATAGATCAATGTGATCATTTTTAACTTCCAGTCTCAGTTCATCTCAAGGATTCTTATGAAGCAATTTCAGGTGAAAATAGTAAAGATATAAAAACCATTAAAGTTAAGATATTCATAATTTCATAGAGACTTAAATAAATTTATTCGCATTTCCACAGCTTGCAAAAATGCATAATGTGAGTGTTCCTAAAGAACTAGCAACTGATAATGTTTTATAGATTTCAAATAATTTTTATTTACCATCTTTTTAAGTGCAATTAAAGGATAAGCTTACTTTAAAATACCCCATTTTACTCTTCTTGCACAACAGAAGGCTATAAATCATACTTAATACTCATTCCATTTCAGTCATCAGGTAAGGTCTCACCCTGTCCTTAGGCTCAGTGATTAAGCCATACTTTAAACATTTATAAAAACACCCTGAAACTCTGGACAGAGTCCATGCATGAGAACAGATACTGATTTCATAACAGAAATTCTTTTGGATATAAAATACATAAGCAAACTAACTGCTCTGTAGCATATGATTCTTGCTTTTGTTCCTAATTATTAGTAGAAGATCCCTGGGGTGGATCTCATGGTCAGACAATCCATTTGCATCATGTGAAAATACAAAAGCAATGGCCAGCATCTTTGGGAATCATACCGGTTGCCATCTTTCTATAGAGCAATAGTGTCAGGAAGCGTGTGCTCAGAGCATGTGTATACACTTACAGAGACACCCGCTGTGCGCTGCAGAATGCATATCCCCATCCTGCACAAGAGGAAATTCTATAAGGCTTTGGTAGTGGAGAAATAAAGAGTGAAACAGACTTTTCCTGTGATTAGTGCAATGGAAACTATGACAACCTTATTTTATTGATTGGTTTTTTTTTTTTTTTTTTTTTTTTTGTATTTTAGAGAAGGGTCTACAGGGTGCTCAGCCTCTCACTATTAGATTGGACTCATGGTGATCGATCCACCTGTTTACAACCTCCCAAGCACTGGGATTATAGGCTCATGCCACCACACCCAGTCTCAACTGCCACCTCAGTGTGCTCTGAGGATGGGGCCACACAGCAGGTCGGGGAATGGAAGCCACAGCCCTGCACCTGCTTGCAGGTTCTTTAATCTACTGAGCTATTTGGCTAGCCTCTATTTATTGCTTTTATTAATAAAAATTTTGTGTGTTTTGATTCCCTTACAGAAGCCATAAAATGGAAAAAAAATAAAGATTCAATTAGGTTTTATATATGCTGAAATTCAAGTGGAGTGTCTGGCCTAAGTGGTTCAACTTATGTTTCCAAGATTCCCATGATCTGTCCCTGTGGCCCCAGACATGGAAACTGAAATAGAGGCCACATTTTCACAGGAACATGCTAAACTGAAGAAAGGCAGCTTAACAGCCACAGGTGGTCTTTTCTCAGGTAATCTGTGTTCATCCTTGCTGCTCTGAAGGCAGCAAACTCAGCTGGAGAACAGTCAGGCCCCTGGCAGCAAGTAAGAGAAATGAAAAGGGGACATTCGGAATGAGCAATCAGACACATCTCACTGGACTCTTGGTCTCCACTCCTGGTATGATGGTGTATCTTTTTCCTCACTATTAGGACCTAATCGTCACTGAAGTACTAAGGCTCAAGCACTAACCTCTCTCAAATCTTTCAGTAGTGGTATTTGTGGATCAAACTGTCATCATACTTCAAAGAGCTGATAACAATAACATATGTTGATGGTTTTTGCTTGTAATCCCAGGACAAGAGAGGCTAAGGCAGGAAGATCACTGGAAGTTTCAATGTCAGCCTAAGCTACAAAGTGAGTTCAAGGCCAGCCTGAACTTCTTAGAGACACTATGTGTCAAAAATGAAAAACAAGGGGGTTGGGGAGATGGCTCAGTAGAACAAGCATTTCCCTGGCAAGCGCAAGGGCCTGAGTTCAATACCAGGTTCCACAAAAAAAAAAAAAAAAAAAAATTGTGTCATGAACTTTATATATTATCTTGATTAAGCTTCACTATCATGCTGCTCCATAAGAATTATTATCAAGAAGTCCTGCCCATTAGCTCAATTGTTTAAGTGCCTGTTTAAGCAAAGCAGTCAGGCTCAGGATGCTGTGGTTCGATCCCCAGATCCTCATGCCTCTTCTGACTTGCCCTTAAGGCATCCTCAAAAAAAAAAAAAAAAAATCCTTCTGAAGAATTATTGTCAAATGCTCTGAATTAAGTTTTAGAGAAGTAAGGAATCTGTCCAAGGTCTCACAAGTTGCCACCACATGTGAGATTTGATACCAAATTCAGTGATTGATTCATTCACCACTGTGTAGCTGGAATTTTCAGATGCTATAGCAGAGATGCTATATAAATGTTTAAGAACTGTCCAGGCAGTTTCCATATTGTTTTACCAAGCCCAAGTACATGTGATATACATCATATCCTTTGATAAAAACAGCTTTTGTAAATTACACTAGACTATCATAGAAGTTTATATTGTTCAGTTGGCTCCAATCTTGGGATTTATGTCCTGTTTGGGATCAACTTGGCAGTCAGGGAGTTGGAGCCTGACAGTTCCTTTGGCCTGTGTTGGCTATGACCAGGAAAGCCATTTGTGGCTTGCTCCTATGCATACAATAGTATGAAAGACTTCCCAAGAGGTATGATCTCTGTCTGTTTCCAGTTCCTCATGGGTAGTGCATTGTATGATCTTTTGTTCTTTTGATTGTTTGGTTCTGCTCAATAATCCCACCATAAATTTTATCTTCCATACAGTATTTGATGAGTCTGCACTAGTTTTCAGAGTAGCTCCTCTGCATTTATTAATTTGTTCAATGAGCATTTCTTAAGTTCTTAATTTTCAATGCCAGGAACAAAACCCATGATCACAGCATGACACAGTCTCAGGCTGTAGCGTTCTGTTTCCCCTGCATTGGGCGGTCCTCTTCTGATAGGGAACATCTTACTCATATCCAAATATGAGTAAGCATCTTACCCAAATCATTGATCCCCACTCATCATAGATGAGCATATGGGTGTAGATGTTGATAAAAGGTTAATGGTTTTTCTAAAAACTGTAAAGTATTATACAAATAATGCAGCAAAAAGGTACACTGTCTCTTAAAAAAAAGTGTGGTTTCCTCAAAGCATCTACCTTGATTAAAGAAGTTTTCTACTCTTGATAAATTGCACTTGGTCTGGGATATTATTCCCAACGATTTGATAGCATTTTTTCACTTGACAGTGGGAAGATGGGGAAGATCTTTGGATTCAGAAATGCCTCCATGCTCATGGTGGGTGATTTTCTCTGAACAATGAAAACAGGTGATCTGGTTGGTTTCCTTTCTTGCCCTTGAGCAAGATGAATGATTATTCTGGGTTCTGTGGCTCATGTATGGGTGACTCTCCTTTGTAGCAGCTTCTTGCCTCCAACAGCTTCCCCTAAGTGGTGCCTTAGCTCATTACTCCATCTCTGATTTCAAATCCTTGGTTAATGAAGTGAACAAACCCATGCCTCTTGAACTGTATGATCCTCTTGGCTTCTTCAGTATTGAAATTAAATCTTGGGCAAGATTTCTAGGATGAAAGTCTGCATTAATTCTGATCACACCTGAAATTCTTTCCTTGACCATTCACTAATCAAATTACTCTCAATCTAAAAAAAAGTTCAGTTCAATGCAGAGAGAAATGATAAAGTGGATATAAGCATTTGAATAAGAAGAATTTAGACCAGATAAGTGATTTTAAAATTTCAACCATTTTCCCCATGGAGAAATCCTATCTTTCAATAATATTGGAAATCATAGTATAAGATGGATAGCACAAATATGTCTGTGTTGCTCCAGGGGTTATTTTCTGCTTTGTGCCTTCTTTGCTTTTCTCTGCCTATATTAATACCTCATTATATGGAGCAAGTAGAATCTACCACCAGACTCTGAGGATGACAAAATCGAATTATCAGCCTTTATAATTGCCTCTAGCTCCAAAGCTAACATCATGCTTCCTAGGTCAGCCAAAGTCTTATTATGATCACATCTTTTCAATCTTGATACTGCAAGCCATTTAGAGTCTTGGTTTTTGTGCTGATCATAATTCCTAGTCACTTCACAATGTTTCACTTTCTCTACATCTTTCTTTGGTGAAAAGATGTCTTTCTTTTCACCTTCCCCAGAAAGATCATCTATCTTTTACAAAATCAAGCATTGAATATGGTAACACATACATTCCTAGGTTTGGAAATACTTGGCCCTCTGCAACTGAAATCCTTGTAAGGTCTATAAGGGTAAGAACCATGTCTACCTTCTCAGCCTTGGTAGTCCCAATGGCATAAAATAGGTCCTGGATCAATGTCATTGAATAAAAAAAGAAATTCTATTGATTCACTAAAAATGTTAATTTTATCTAGTGGTTTGGCTAATTACTGTCACCTTATGCTTCTATTACTTACTTCAGTGAGGGATTACAGAAATTAAATGTGAAGTACATGTAATATTAGACATAAAGTAGACTTTTAGGAAAGATTTGTTGATATGTAAAGAATGTAGCATTTTTAAGCAGGAGCATTTGAATTTATAGAATTTATCTTTTGCTTTATCATATTCATGAGGTAAAATTATTTTTTTCTTTAATTTTTACCTAACAGCCAAAATAATGAGGATATAGTGATAACTCTGCCTTTCACATAGCCTTAAATATTTTAAGAGTTTCTGTTGGGATGACTTTTATTCACTGAGTTTCACAGAGATTATAAAATAGGATATTTTACTATGAAAATAATCACTGTGGTTCAGTTCACCAATAACTCAGAAGCAGCTGCAGGCAATCTTTTTCCTTATGTTCCAAAAATGAAAAAAAAAATTGGCGTCAAAAGAAAAAAGGAAATTTTAACCCCAAAGGATAATGTCTTGGAAAGTTCCAATAGAGTGAAATGTGGGGTCAAGATAGAAAGTTGTTATAAACCTAAGTACAGCTTGAACCAAAGTGAATGCTGTGGTGCCCAGCTTAATTTACTCCATAATTGCACCAGGGTGCAAACAAGATACAAACAAAAAGAACATCAGTGCCTTTTAAAATGAATAGCTGCAAAAAGAATATTGTCACAGGGTATTTGTCAGCAAAAAGACAGCAATAGGACCTGCATACATCCAGTTCTCCTCTCTATTCCTTTACAAGGTATTCATTTAAAAGGAATTCACTATTCTCTCATGTAGTTTACTTGTCAGATGGTACAATTATAGTTATTTTGCAGAGTCAATTTTCTGTTACATAATCACATAGACTCGTGTCTAATACAACAGAAAATTGCCTGGATGGAATAACTTTCAGGTGTTGGTCCGGCTCTAGAGATTTTCTCTTTGCTTTTTGGGCACAAAGTTTTATTTCTGTTCACATCTTTCCCAGAAGTCTTAGTCCCCACACAGCTCAGAAGCAGCACTGTACATTGTTGTTGAGAAAGTGGACATCTGAGTCAGTGAAGCCTGGGGTTGGAGACCAGCTTCCACTCTTCACTGGTGTATGTCTGTAGTTCTGTCCCACACCATGAATGTGACCCTTGGATGAGACAAAGCCAAGTTTACAGCTTGCCGTGCTGAGGGAAAGCACACCGCAGAGTCCCACCAGGACCTGGGGGACACAGCAAGGTTGAATCTCATGGAGAATTTGAAGTTTGACATAAGGTAGGTTTCTCAAAGCAGAGATGTCATTAGGTTGGGATCAGCTACATGATAGCACAATTCACAGGGCCAGAGACCTCCAGGACCCACAATGTCTGCTGATAATTTTCATTGACAAGCTCATGGAGGTATTGGTAAATTCCTATAAGGATCAGTCCCACCATTTTCTCAGCAAGAGACCCCCTAGAGAAGTAAAGCATCCAAATGAAGGCTGTGGAAGGGTCCTGTGAGTGAGGGTAAGAGGGCCTGGTTTTCCGTTCTTGGTGTGCAGGCTCAGTGGGCGAGTAAATGCTGTGCAGTTGTGAAATGTTCTTGTGAGAATAAAGTGAATCAACAAAGACACTGGCATGGAACATTATAACTACCCTGGTGAGGAAACATGCAGCCCATAAAGAGATTTGGTGAGATCTAATCTTAGCCAAGAACCCCAAAATGTCCTTTCTTGCCATCCAATCAGCAAGTAGCTTCCCTCCTCTCCCTAGGTTCCCCCTATTCCAACTAATTACAGAGAGATTTGTTTTTTCCTCTTGTCTCTTTGACAGTCAGCTCTTTCTCTTTGCAGAAACCTGGCCCATGCTGGTGACTTCTCTTCACATGGGCAGTGGGCCCTTTCTTGACATCATCGTTGTCCAGGAGACTCCAGCCCAACAGCCTGAGTGTGCATTAGTTGAACTCCAAAGCATCCATTTATTATTAGTAGTGAAGAACCAACACCATCTTTCATGCCCTAACACTCCCCAAGCTCAACACTGCAGACCCTCTTATTTCTCCTCACAAATTCTGGTTATTACTAGATGTGATTTTAAACTGCAGTAAATGGCTAAATCATCTTTAAAAATTATTATGGTGAAAGACACATTGCTATTCATATCTTTGTGAATATTCCCCTTTCCTGCAAACATATTTATTCCACTCGTCTTGACAGTTTCTAAAGCACTTCTGGAAGTTCTCTTTCCCAAATTCCTTTAGTTGTTTTGTTGTGGCTGCCTTGATGTCCAGAACTGATTCAAAACTTTTACCTTTCTTGGTGATTTTGACTTCACGGAAGAGCCATGTGTTGCTTTGTGCCAAATCCAATGAATAAAGTGGATGAGGACACACTGTAATATTTTCATTTCACAGAAATTGTCCTAAATGGTTGCTCAACAAAGCGTTGTCAAAATATATGATGAATGGTTACATTTTTTAAATTTCTTACAGTAAAAATCTCATTGCCATTAATCCCTCTCAAAATACCTTCTTTGAAAATTCTTAATCTGTTATTCTTGGAATTCATCTTTTATTGTCATAAGATTTTTTTAAATGTGCATTGTTCGATTTATTTTCCTATCACCAGTTACGCCTCATGATCTTTTCCAATTCTAATGTAGCCTTGACTTGTAAATATTCATCTGAAACAATGCCTCAGACCTTAGTACAATCCAATCTTGCGGGTTACCATCAAGCAGCCATCTAGTCTCTCTCACAGATGGGCTCCTGTATTTCAATAAGAAAAAAAAAAGTGGTTATAATTTTTCAATAGGTTGTATTGATGATCTTGGGGAAGCAGAATTAGAGAGCCTACAAAACTATGATTCTGTCATTTCTAAATTTCAAAATGCACAGCATTCATAGATACTTATTTAGGATCAATATATAAACCCCAAGGAAACACTTGCACACACATATACCCAGCGCTTAAACTGCATGCCTCCACCCCCAAGCAGGAGTCTCTACTTACTCAAGTTCAAGAAAGATTTTCTAAGCAAGTTTTTCTTGAGTTTTGTTTTCTGACTTTGATATTATTTTTGTGTGGATCCTCTTTGATCCTTTTTATGAACAGTCTTGCTTTGTTCCTTCATTAAATGTGTCATACTTAGGCTGGGAGGGGACTAAGTCAAAGATCAATAAGGTATGGCCATTTGCCATTAAGGAAATTGCAGTCTCTAGCAGAAGAAAAAGTGTTTCCACACCCTGATAAACTTCTTAAAAACAGGAATCCTGACTTCTGGAGGTTCTGTACCTCAGATGCAAGCATGTGCCTTGAAATCAAGGAGATAAATTATAGATACATTGGGTTCCCTCGCCCGAAAACACCACCCTTTACCCAGACAGAAGGTAGAACTCGAAAGACACTGTTTCCAAGGACACACTGGAACTGTATCTGCTTGACATTTAAACAATTTAGTCAAATCCAATCTAGAATCCAATCGGTCCAGATGTATTTAATTGGGAGACAATGCCTAAGCCTTCCAACAAGATGGCTTTGGGAAACATGCCTTCAAAACTAACTTTCCTCTCTGCAGTCTCTGTAATAGTGGTGGAGTGGGGCAGGGCTGTCATTAACCTTAGCATTGTTTAGATTTTCCTGTTCAGAAACAGAGGTAACTATGAATCTTGGGAATTTCAGCGGGAGAATTGACTGCCCATTAGACTCGCTTGCAAATGATTTCCTGCCATAGCGAATGCCCCCCTGGAAATCACATTTTTGACTGACTGTGGTGCAAAAAGAATAGGTTGCTCTCCTCACTGGAATCCCAAGTGTCCTAGGGAAAAGAACAGAGCTGCTGTGGCCAGCACACCTCGGCATCATCTGGTCTCTGCTCATTTGTACCTATTTATTTCTCATACTTCCTCTTTTCTTCTTTCCTTTAAGAATCCTCTTCACATTCTTCCAGCTTTTAATAGTCTCCCTTCTTGTGTTTTCCCAAACAAAGCATCCTTTGTGTCACTGTCAAACCCTTCATTGGACTTCACCATGTCATCTTCTCTTACTTTGTGTTTTTTGAACAAATATGAAGAGGGTGCTTGAATTCTTTCTTAGTTCTCTTCATTATCTTAAAACAGCAATTAAGACACCAACCAGAACTCCCTTGTGCTTGATGGAAACAAACCCATCACACCCAGCCTTGCCTGTAATTGAATTATTGAAGCTTGATGTCATTTTCGCTCTATGCAGTACAACCCCTTAATAGTAATTTCATCCTTTCTTAGGCCTGGTAACCAATCCTAGTGCCAATTCTCCCAGGTACCTGAGATCGAATCTTACAAGCGCATAATTTCATTTTCTTTATCTGTACTATATCATTTCTTGCCACATAACTGCTCTTAACATTGTTTGTATCGTCTTTTATTATATCTGTGAATGAGGCTGATAAAATTTTTGCCATTTAAAATACCTGAAAGATTGTAAACATCTTTTTTTTTTTTTTTTTGGTAGAACAAGTTTAGTGAAGTTGGCTTGACTTTTCCAAATAATGTGGTCATCTAAATATATCAATTTGATATATTTTTCTTTTTAATCAACTTAATTCATAAGATCAGTTTATTAGTGTCTCTATTATAGTCCTTCTAAATCAAATATTATCAGCCACCACATGCTTTGCAGATTTTTTTGTACAGACCCCTTTTTTTTGCCAGAACTGGGAATTGAACTTGCCAGAGAAGCACTCATTCCACTGAGCTATCTCCCCAGCCCCTGTACTGACCCTTTCTAATCCCCCTCAAAGCTACAAAGTCAAGGTCTGGTTTCTCAAGGTCAATTTTAATTATAATGGAATAATTATAATAAACTTAGTTTTACTATTTCTCTGATAGAGCCCCCACTCAGTGACTGCAGAAGCAGGCTGATGTGCTTGGTCGTATGATGAAATGACGCCCTGCTTACTAAGACAGGGAAGAACAGATTCTGGGCTATCATTTTAACTCAAGCTAAAAGGGAGAAAAATGTCCAGCAAATGATTGTCACTGAATTGAAGAAAATTTCATTACTTTGTGACCAGTTTCCAGGAAACTATGATGCAGTCATCTTGTGAGTTTGCCGTCCCACTTCTGGGTGCTCTGTCTCTGGGCAGGGGGCAAGGGCAGGGCCCTCTCATTATACACAAGCTGCCTTCATTATCTGCCCCCAGATTAGTATGCAGAGGAGCAGCCGGCTGAGCTTGGGCAAATTTTTTAATGAACCCTGGTGTAGCCACAAGTGTTTTATGAATTCAGTTCAGCCAGCGTGTTATGATCTGAGGCAGGAAGGGATGAGCAGTCTGCAAGCTAATTGTTTCATAGCAGAATTGATACCTAATAGGGAGCCCAGTGCCTTACAAATTCAAAACACAGAAATCCAACTCTATTTAGGATGCAATGAGGGAGTCCTAGGCCTTTCCACCAGTATACTCAACTTCCTGTAGCTTTCAGATCTTGCATACTGGCCTTCATTACATTTGGAAAAAATATATTTCAAGTATTTTCAAGGATTGTCACCTGAAGACAAAGACATTTTCTATGATTTCCAGGAGAATAGTAATATTCTAACTGAAGAAACCTTTCTATTTTTATTTTTTAAATGAGATTTCTCATCAGTTTTTGAAATCCAGATAAAAACAAAGCTTCACTGCTCCCATGGTGAGGGCAATGCCACCACCCAGAGTTTTGGTAGCATCTTAGAGTAGAAAAGGCAAGCTTGGGTTCTCCTGAGATTTTGGAGTTTTGATTGTCAGGCGAAAAATCTTCCTATTCACTGAGATTTAGTATGTTCAAGCTTGAAAATCAAACTGTGGGTAGATGGAAGATTCTCGGCACTGAAAAAAAAAGGTGAGGTTTGGGGTGTAGCACACGGTCAACTATAGCAGGGACTGGGATGAATTGCTAGCATTACACATTAAAGAGAAAGAAGGAAGAAAGGAAGGAAAACAGGTGACTGTGAGAGAAGGAGGGTGAAAGGGAGGGAGGGAGGAGAGGGAGGGAAGAAGGGAGGGAGAGAGAGGACTTTTGTATGAATCCTGACATTCTCAGAAAACTGTGACTCAAAAGAACTCGTTGGAGTCTGGAGGTTTTATACCATCTATGTAGGGGAAAAGGGAAAAAAATAAGGAGAAAAGGAGACACTCATGACTTCTAGGAAAGACACGTGGGCTCTTAGAGTAATAGCTGTGATAGTTTCCTAACAATGTCTGAGTGATTTCTGATCCTAATTCCAACTTCTTGCCTCTGATGACAGGATTTGATCTCCTCAGATTGTGAAGCCCCCAGGGAAGAGGATTTATGGCAGTCGAATTCTTGTAGACAGATGAAGGTAGGGAACAAACTCCTCATAGTGATGTATTTTGGGCATTGTCAGATATAGTTTGAGTCTCTCGGTGATGGCCAGTGGAGGAGGATACCTGCATGGACTGGAGTGAGGACTGTGATGTGACAGTTTAGCGTTCATGGGAAAGATGAGGGCAGGAGTATTAAGTATGTGGTTCAAACAGTTTTGTAAGCAAACCAGTAGGTAGGTCCTGCCAGTTGTCGCTGCAGGGATCAAGTCAGGGCTGTGCTTGGACGAGCGAGTCCCATGATGGCAAAGTCACACTGGTGAATACAGCAGCATGCGACACTGCTCCTGATTCAGGCAGTAGACTGTATGGTAAGTAGACTCTCACCAGGTGCCATAGAGGACTCCTGCTATTTCTTTGACTTATATATCAGCTAATGTACCCTTACCACCTGCCGCCCTGTGTAGCAGAGACCTTTCAATCAGTATTACTTTTGGTAATAATTTCCTTTATACTTTGAAAAGCTTGACTTTTAGTCCCTTCATTCTCACTTTGAAATGTTCTGACATCTAGATCACTTGAGCTACTTTTTTAAAAACATCATCCCTTCATAATTCTATGGAGACTCAATGCCTAAAATACAGAAACAGCTTAATATGCAGTCATTTCTGTCGCATATGAGGTGTAGAGCGAATGTCAGACATTGTGGCCCACACAGAATGCCAGAAAGGGTAAAATAATGCAGATGGAGCACGCGCTTCTGTGGGCTGCTCTTCACCCATCCTGGCTCCCAGCATGGGGGTCACAGATGCCTGTCCCCACTGGCTTGCTGTGGCCGGGCCAGCTCTTTGCAGTCAGTCATCAGTGAACTCCCAACAGCCCCACTTGTGGGATGCCCTGTCCTGTAGGAGATAAGCATAAGAATGTCTTGCTACTACCAAGGTCAACCCCAGTCAATCTTCCTGGCCTACTGATGTTGATGCTTAAAAGAATTGATCACTGAAGGAAACTGCTGAGGGTGCTTGCAAAGCCTCTCCTATAGATCAGGACAATGTCATTTCTGGCTATGTCTCACTATCCTGTCACATAGTAGGTACCCCAGTAAGATTTTAATCATTTCTACTTCGTATACTTCTGAAGCCCAGCAGCACTTTGTTTTGCAGAGCACAAGCCTCCCAGGTTCCCTGAGTTAGCATTGCTTCACAAAACCCTGGTGAGACCAAGTTCCTGGGAAGAAGCTAGATGGGCTCTCGGAGACCCAGGCCAGACTTAGACAGCAGGAGTCTGGCTCCAGCAATGGAATCTGCTTCCCTCTTTGAATCCCATCCCTTTCCTGGTCACAGCAGCCTCGTGCTATCTGCTTTTTGCAAAAGAGCCCTCAACATGGAGCCAGGTCTAGGTCTGCCCTTCACAGAGTGCCTTGGCCTTCACCAAAATCAACATGAACTTGCTTCTACCTTCAACTGCTCCAGGCCTTGCTCTAGAGTAACACTTATTAATAACTTCGTAGGTTTCTCCTCCAAGGGTCCCAGGGTACCAAGCCATGTAAGGATGGATGAAAGCTCATCATACAGGACAGGTACTCTCAAAAACCTGAGCTAACTAGTGCTAGCAAGACTGCTGTGTGCAGCTGGGCAGGCTGTACAATGAACAAAATCAGGGGAAGAGGCGCCCTTTAGAATTGTGCAGAGGCTCTGCCCCAAGAAGCTTTGGGTGGTCCCTCCAATTGCATGCTATAGATTCCTCTCCACAGGGCCAGTCCTGGGCTCACTATAGAGAAAGCCTATGCTTTGCTTTGTTAATAGTGATGTTAGATACATACAGATCCATCTCCATCCCCTTTGTCACTTTAAAATGTCCTTTAGAACAAAATCTGCATGCTAACTTGGTATGATGGTGCATTGTACCATGATAGTATAATTCCAGGAATGGAGAAGCTGAGGAAAAAGGGTCACCCTAAGTGTGGGGCTATCCTCAGCTACATAGTGAGTTCAAGGCCAATCTGCACAAAATAGTAAGATCTTGCCTCAACAAATCAAAAAGATAAAATAAAATTAAAAACTTTTGTGTGTAATGTTAATGTGAAGGAGAATTTTTTTTCTCTTGTTTTATATGATCAATATATAACTATAAATAGCTTGATAATGGGGCTACATTCTGAGTACTAGGTTCTCCAAAACAATTATTTCATAGTTAACAGCTATGCATTTTAGGCAATTCCATTTCTGTGCAGCCAGTTGTACTAGTGGTATAGTGCGCTGCATACCTGGATGGCTGGTACAGCCACTAGTGGAAACATGGCCCACCACTAACAAGAGCACCATTGTGTGGTGCACATAGTGTGGTTGCTTCAAGAAAATGCATCTTGAGAAGCATGAGTGGGGAGGGGATGGAGAGGAGAGAAGAGGTCTCTTTGTCCAGGAAGATCTGCCAGTGGTCTATATAGAATAAGAGGTAGTGGGCCATTTCAGAAACTGTGAAATAGCATTATATTTTAAAAGAAATCTTGGTGGTATAAGCTAAAGATTGCAAAGGCTGACAACTTTCTGAAGACACAAGCAGTTTTTCAGACAGGTGGCACACACTCCTTCAAGACACATATTAGACAGAGCAAAGGCCAGTGCTCTACCTGCTGCTTTTCTTAACAAAGTGGAACACACATATACAGTGGTGCACAGCTGTCCTCCCAGCTCCATGTGGAGGCTGAGGCAGGATGATCACAAGCTGGAACCCACCCTGAGCAACTTAGCAGCTTAGTGACATCCTCTCTCAAAATGAAAAGACAAAAGGACTGGGGTTGTAGCTGCTCTTGAAGTCTGTGAGCTCAATGCCCAGTATGGAGAGAGAAAGAGAGTGAGAGTGAGAGCAAGAGAGAGAGAGACAGAAACAGACAGAGAGACAGAGAAAGAAACACAGAGACAGAGAGACAGGAGAGAGACAGAGAAAAATCACAAAAGAAACACTCTGCAAACCACTACATGTAAATTTATCTCCAAAAGGCCTCAAATTCACATCTGAAAACATGTTAAGATTCTATTAAAACACAGTAATTAATAATAATCAAGAAGCCAGACCCACAACCAAACATATCTTCTTTTATAGACTTGCCTGTGTTCTTGGCCAGCCAAATAGCTCAGTGGATTAAAGGGCCTGCAAGCAGGTGCAAGGGCCTAGGTTCCATCCCCAGGCCTGCCATGCCAGCCCCGGCCCCAGGGCATGTTGAGACAGCAATTGAGACTAGGTGCGGTGGTGGGATCCTGTAATCCCAGAGCTTGGGAGGCTGTAAACAGAAGGATCACTCCGAGTCCGATCTAGTACTGAAAGCCTCAGTACCCTGTAGATCCTTCCCTAAAATACAGAAGAAATAAATAAATATATAAATAAAAATAAAATCTATGTTCTTTATTTTTAACCACTAAAAGTACAAACTGTGTGATAATAACAGGTGAAAAGAGCAGGAGGGCAGGAATTCAGCCCTGAGACCAGCATGGAGCCTACACACGGAGCGAGCGCCTGCACAAGCTGCTTTCTCTTCCTGTGCCACACAACTCCTCCATCACACAGTTCTAAGACCAACCCAAAAATTTTGGGTAAAGTCTCTGCAAGCTCTGATGCTCCTGTTTCTCAGAGGGTACATATGAACCTCAGATACCCAAGTTCATGTCTATCAGGCTTGGAAAATACTACCAACATTACAAAACATGATCATTTTGAAGTGACACCAGTTCATTGCATTGTTTTGTCTACATGAGTATTGAAATTTTCATTTTCAGGTTACTCAGTACAGTCAATGTTGAAGATCATTTTTAAACTTACTGCATTGCTGGAAAAACAAGGTAGGGGTTAAAACTGTGCTCTAAATAATCCAACATGGCTCTTCCCATGCTATGGATTAAACCCAGGGTCTCATGCATGTTAAACCTTCATTAAGCCACATCTCCACCCAACTCTGCCATGATTTATCTGTGTGATCTTGATAAATTATTTAATGTCTCTGAGATCCAGTTTTAACATTATAAAGTGTGATTTATTAGTAGTTACTGTCTGATAGGGGGAAAAGCCATGAAAAAATAAAGTCTGTTAAAAAAAAAAAAAGTCCCACAAAGTACTTGGTGGGTGTCAGCTACTATTATTATGACTTACCTGAACATTTTAAATCATCTTTTGATTTCACAAGTTACCAAAAATTTGTCTGAAAGAATTTTAAATTTCATTCTTAAAGAACTTTAAATGTCATGCTTAAAGATGTCAAAGATCCTGAATCTTCATGTGTGTGCTTAAGTGAAATAGAAGTGTCATTTGCACACATCTATTGAGAAGGAAAAGCTCTAGTGGCTAAGCAGACTCCCAAAACTAGTGAAAGGAGACAAGAAGACCCGAGCCTATGGGAAGCCTTTAAGTTTTTTGTAAGGCAAGATAAAAAATTTGCCTGAAAGAGTAATTATTGAGAAAGCTATGATAGAAGAGTGATCAGTGGGCTGCAAAACCAACAGGGCTCCATCCGTCCTCAGTGAGCCTATCGTGCACACAGCTCTCCTTGTTCTCTAAGCCCAGACAAAAGGGAGTGATGTTAAGCCAGTGCAGACTCTATATGCCTACCCATGGCCAGAGAAAGCCAAAACTCTGGTGTATCACCAGCATATAGATAACATAGCCATTTTATTTTTTTGCCATAATTTTATTGAAGAACCAATAGCAATAAGACAGTTTAAAATCAAATCAATAGGACAGATTCAATAATTAATACATTACATATTGTGTTCTTAGTGCTTATTTGTTGTACAAGGTGCAGACATGATATTCTACTTACAAACACTATTAGAGCAGATCCTTCTATTCAATGAATTAAGAGAATGTAGCTGTATACCTATCTTTTCAAAGCTGATTTATAGGACAGTTTCAATAATTAATAGTTTTTACATTGTTATCTTCCTAGTGGTTATCCATAGTACAAGAAGCAGACAAGATATCCTGTCCAAACTCTATTAGTGCAAATCTTTCTTCTCATAGAATTATGCAAAAGTAACTGCATATTTATCCTAACTATTCTGTATATACAAATACAGAATAGTCCTTCCTTTGTATCTCTTTTTTTTTATTTGGTCCTGCCAGAGATGGGTATTCTATGGGCATTTAATTATTATAGGTGCTTGAATTCAGCAAAACACTCCAACACAGTCCAGCAGTCCACAATAGTAGTGGGTTATTCACAGAAGTTGTTGGCTAGAGCCTTTTACAGCTCACATATTAATATGGCTTTACTTTACATACCTCATTTTTATAATTTTCTGCTGGATGGTTAAGACCAAGATAAAGCAAGACCTATATAACAAGAAATGCAACTTTTATATCTGAGAAGGTCAGTCAAGTCCCCTCAGGGTTTATCCTGTAACCTTGTACTGCACTTTGTAGATCCTTTATCAGTGTCAGCCATTGCTTGACCAATTTGCTCTCTGTGAAAGCCTGAGAGAATGTTTTCTCTCCATGTGACTCTCCTTAGGCACACTATACATCATTGATTGAATTCCTCTGTGGCTCCATAATCTCCTTGATCAGAAAATTTGGGGCACAACTGAATTTCATGATGTTACAGTACAGGTTCTCCTATGTCCTGAGTCTTCACTGACTTTGAAAGGGTAGGGACAAAATGTTGGCTTAAAAGTAGCCATTTTAAATTGAATATTTTACATTTTAATTTGGATGTTAGACAGCATGTATTTATTTATGCATGCATGCCTTCCTTACTTTCCCAAAGGACTAGAGATGGCAGTATCACAAAGGCAGCATTAGGTTATAATTTGCTCTAAAAATCTACCAGCATAATATGGTACAAAAACAGTGTTTGAAGAGGAGGAGTCATGAGAGGATGCAAATATAACACCATTAATTTACTTAGTAAGCAAAAATAACAAATAGTAGATTTGGCCTAAACTAAAATCCACAATTATATCTTAAAATATCAATATGGAAAGCATAATCATTTTAAGATGAGAACCTTCTCTGTTATAGTAAAATTAATTTTCAAAACCAATTTACATTTATTTGCATGTGTGACATCAGCACAAGTGCAGAAAATTTCAATTTCAATTTCAAGCTTCCTAACTTTGAGGATATTACTACACCATTCCAATCAAATTTATCCAGAACAAAAGTTATTTGGTCTTTTAGTGAGAAACAAAAGAACATACTTTTTGTCACACAAACACAAAGATTTAATTCCTTTACATCACTTACTTAATAGAACCACAAGAGGAAGTCACAGAATTATAAATATTAACTAAAATAATAATAGCTGTAGTCTGAGCGATTACTATATGCCAAATACTTTGCATATATGAGCCTCTAAAACATTAGAAAATGAGAGTATACCTCATAATTTGAGCTGAACATCATAACTAGATAATCCTCAAAATCAGTAAGTTGAAAATCAATGTGTGACTTCAAAAACAAATTATACAAGAAATAAGTTCTAGTCTTTACAATACTTCAAAAAATGCATGATTTTTCAGGCTGAAATGAGAGCATGTTTAGATCTAGAATTTCCCCCAAAGACTTACCTGTTAAAAGGTAGGGTCTGACTGGAAAAGGTGAGTCACTGGGAATAGAATCTGTGGGAATTATTCTTATTGCTGGCTTCTCCCTTCTCTGTGTTTGCTGGATACCATGAAATGGGCAACTCATCTTCCCCAGGGCCTCCGTCATGCCAATTCTGCCTTGGAGCCAGCTGACCATGAACTGAAACTGTGAGCCAAGTTCAACCTCTCCTAATTCAAGTTGCAGATGTTGCCTGTTTTATCCCCGTGACAAGGAAGCAAGGTGGGGGGTACAGGGCATAAAATAAAGAAAAAGAAAGAAAGCTAAGACAGAAAATTGGTCCCAGAAGTGGGGTAGTTACTGTGACTATAACTGGCCATGTCGTTTACAAGCCTTTGAAACTCTTTTACAGGAGAAATTCAGAAAGCTTTGGAGATATAGGCTACAGAAGACTTAGAATCCTATAAGGACAGCTTGATGAATGACTTGTGTTGGAACTTTGAAGATTACAATAAGAGAAATACAGACACTAGAGGCCAGACTTAGAAAATTTCAGTTGGGAACAAAGACTCAATTAGCAATCGAAGTAGGGACCATGTGTGTTAAACTTTGGAAGAAAGTTTGGTTACATTTAGCCCATGTTTTGAGACTGAGTATAAGGATAGTGGGCTAATCAATCTGAGGGAGGACAATGTAAGGGAGCCCAACATTCAGGATATGCCATAGATACTGTTGGCTTCTTTTAGCATGGTATATGGCAAGAGTCAGAAGCAAAGAGCAGAGGTGAATGATCTGACAAATTTGCAGTTTCTTTAGAAAGAAGGCACCTGCAAAGTTGGAGCCAATGAGAGGATGGCTGTTGAAAAGATTATCATTTTTTAAAAATTCAAATGCTTGGCCTCAGAGGAATAGGAAATATGGCTCAAAGGCTGCTCAGGACTTAGCCAAATGTCAGTATTCATACGGTCAAGGGTATCAAATGATAAAAATCTTTTCAAGGACTTTGCTTTGAGAAGAAAGCCTCTGAGCTTGCCAAATTTCAAGGACTTCCTAGGGCAGTGCTTTCCCAAGTTCAGCCATCTGTTTGTCAGTGGAAGATTGTGGCGCGATCTTCATGGTGTTACTGTTAACGGTATGCAAAATGTAATTATTGGTTCATGGAGGCTTCCACCCAGATTTCACAAGAAAGGCAGGCTGTGTGCACCTGGGTGGGGACTCAGGAAGGTGTAAACATGGGATTTTTGCCAAGAACAGCCACAAGCAGTGAGGGAAAGCATCCTAAGAGAGAGGCTTTGGGACTGCAGCAGCAAAATTGAGTGCTTCACATGAAACTATAGGATTTACTTTTTGTCTAGCTAGGTTTGAGTATTTCTTTCATTTTATTCCTGTCTATTCCTGAATACTCTCTAATGTAATAGGAATATTAACTCTATGCATTGTATGTTAGAATTAGAGAACAATGTTGAACTGTGAGCAATTACTGGGAGTATTCTGTAAGATGAGCAAATATTTCTAATAAGTTTTAACTTGATAAATGACTGTCTTGCAATTCAAGTAGTATGCCGAACATCACATGACAACTGAGCCAATGGCACTTCTCTCTCTCTCTCTCTCTCTCTCTCTCTCTCTCTCTCTCTCTCTCTCTCTCTCTCTTTCTCATTGGGACTGTGGTGATCATTTCCTACCAGCAAATGGTTATTAAGGAGATCTCATATATAGAGAACAACAAAAAGAAAAAAGGTGAGAAATCTCCCATTTCATGTGAGATTGTGGATATGTGCAAAATGTAGGAAACAGCACAAAATTTTATGAAAATGCTGCCTGTAGCGATGTGAGCAATGAATTGGTTTAACAACAATTTCACAACATTTTCACAAAATCCTCAAAAGGAAGCAAAATCAAGTAGCACTGTGTAAGTTCCTTTGTTTACACAAAAAGAAAAATATTCCATTGAGCTGGTAGACATCAGTACTTTCATTAGTAATAGACAAAGTGTCCTGTACAAAAACAAAAAAAATCTCTCTCATGTCCTTCATACCACCAACAAACATTTCCAAAGATAAATTACAGTTGATTTGTTTATTTTTGTTTATTTTTGTATTTTTTATTAGCACTGTATTATAATCATTTATATGAATATTTTTAGGTTATACAATGAATTGCTAAGTTTCCTTTATTCCTTGCAGGGTTACTCACTTTGATATACAAGTGCTTTGGATTACAAGCGTGTTTCTGAAATGAATTATGATCACAAACCAAGATTTTACTGCATTAATTTTATTTTTTCAGGACCTCACAGCTAAAAGTTTGTCTTGAATCTCATAGCAGACTTTAAACTTAGATGTTTTTGGCAAACTTAAGACTTTGGTGACTTAGAGATGCATTAATCATACATGAGCCTTTTATTTATTTTATATTTTTAAAGAGAATGAAAATAGTAAACAAGTCCTAGGGAGACAAATTAGCGGTCTGAGTGATTGCTTGGCAAGTGCAAGGACCTGAATTCAGTCCCTAGTCACATGTATCTTCATGGCCTTGGAACCACACTGTGCTAGCCCCAAAAATGGGCATGGTGCCACATGAACATAATCCCAGTGCTGAGGAAGCTCAGACAGGAGGATCACTATGAATCTGAACTGTGTAGCAAAAAATAAATCAATAGTAAACGAAAAAATAGTAAAACGAAAACAATGATACAGAATTTCACTAGCCAAAATGATAGGAATTCAACAATGATTCTTATATTGCATGTTATTGTCTTCAAATTAGTTGTTCATTTTTGTACACAATAAACACAGTAAAAGAGAAATCATGGAAGCCCTGTCTTTCACAATAACATATAAAAAATGAAATACTTTGGAATCAACCTAACAAAGGAAGTAAAATATCTATACAGTATTATGAGAAAAGAAATCAAAGAACATTTCAGAAAATGGAAAGATATTCATTGTTCCTGGTTAGGAAAAACCAGCATTACAGAGATGACCATATGCCCATACAGATTCAATGTATCGTCAATTAAAATATAATTAGTATACCTCACAGATCGAGAGAAAATATTCCTAAAATTCATCTGGAACCAGAAGAGTCCTCACATAGCAAAAGCAATCCCGGACAACAAAGGAAAGGCAGGAGGTATCACAATCCCTGAATTGAAATTATACTACAAACCACTGTGAAAAAATCAGCATGGTGGGCTGGGGAGATAGCTCAGTAGTGTAAACACCTGCCTGGAAAGTACAAGGTCCTTGAGCCAGGTTGGCCAAAATAGCTCAGGGGCAGAGGGCAAGCAGGCACAGGGGGAAGAGGTTCAATCCCTGGGCCTGCTGGGCCCAGGTACAGCAGAGACTACAATTGAGACTGTGATTGGTGGCTCATGCCTGTAATCCCAGGGCTGGGGAGGCTGAAAACAGAAGAATCAGTATGAGTCCAATTGCGTAGTGAGACTCTGAACAAAAAAAGAAAAAAAAAGAAAGTGCAAGGTCCTGAGTTTGATGCCTGCTATGAGCGTGCACGCTCACACACACACACACACACACACACACACACACAAATCAGCAAGTTACTGGCAAAAAGATAAAAACAAAACTGAAGACCAGTGGAACAGATTGGAAGATGTAAACACAACTGCAAAGACGCTCAGCCATCTTATCTTTGACAAAGAGGCCAAACATGTCCACTGGAAGAAAGATAACCTCTTTCATAAATGCTGCCTGGAAAAGTGGCATTCCACATGCCAAAGACTAAAATTAGACCTGTGATTATCACCTTACACTAAACTAAAGTCAAAATGGCTCAAAGATTCAAATATTAAAAAAGAAACATTAAATCTATTGGAGGAGAGAGTAGATAAATATCTTAAAGATATAGAAGTAGGCAGAGAGTTCATGAACAAAAACCAAACTGAAGGGCTGGGGAGATAGTTCAACAGTCTAAGCATCTGCCCGGCAAGCACAAGGACCCAGGTTCTATCACAGGTACGGCATGCTGTGCTGGCCCCAGAACCCCAAGTACAGGGTGCCAGCCACCAAAACCAGGCGTGGTAGTGCACTTCTGTAATCCCAGCACTGTGGAGTGTGAGACAAGAAGATCATTATGAGGCTGAGCTGTGTAGCAACATGTTGTACCAAGTTAATAATAAAAAATAAAAATAAAAAAAACTGAGCAAGAAATACTTCTGGGATCTCATGTCTTTGACAAGAGAGATGAAAAGAAAAAGATCAAACCTGGGTTCCTGTGCTTGCCAGGTGAATCAAAAGAAATTGTCAACAGACTAAAAGGAATACCCACAAATTGGGAAAAAATTTTAGTCAGCTCTCACTATGACAATGGTCTTCTATCTAGAACATATAAAGAAGTTTTTAAAAAGTCAGACACTCAAAATTCAAAGACCCAATTAAAAATATGGGCATCTGAGATGCATACACACTTCTCAAATGAAGAAATACAAATGACAAATAAATATATGAAAAACCATTCAGCATCATTGGTCAGTTGAGAAATGAAAATTAAAACAACACTGAGAGTCCATCTTACCTTAGACAGAATTGCTATCACCAAGAAGTCAGCTAATAACAAATGCTGGACAGTGTGAAGAAAATGGAACAAGACTCCACTATTGATGGAAGTGTAGATTGGTATAACCACTATGGAAATCAGTGTAAATATTTCTAAAATTTAAGATTAGAGATCCCATTCAACTCAACTATTTCCCTCCTTGGTAATAGAAAACATCATACCACAGAGATATATGTGTACCCATGTTTACTGCAGCACAATTTGTCATAGCTAAATGTTGGGAACAATCTAAACGCCCAATAACTGAGGAATGGATAAATAAGATGTGGTATTTTTATACAATAGAGCATTACTCAGCTATAAAAAAAAAAGATAAACGAGGTTTTTATAGGTAAATGGATGGAAATAAAGACCGTACTCATAAGCGAAATAAATCAAACTTGAATGTATAAACATAAGCCTCAAGTGTATCTTTTACTTCTTAGTGTAAGAACCTAAAAGAGTAAATAAAATCTGAAAGATACAGCAGATATTGTGAAAGGGAAAGAAACTGCTCAAAGGAAAGGAACAGATGGCAAGAAGGAAAGGAGAAAAGAAAGAAAAAGGGAGCCAGCAAGATATCCCAGTGGACTAAAGCACCTGCCTAGGTAGGTGCAGGGTCTAGGGTTCAGTCCCCAGTGCTGGTCCCACCCGCAGGGTGTGCTGAGATGGTGACTGAGACCGCTCGTGCTGGCACTTGGCTGTAATCCCAGCACTTGGGAGTCCGTAAACAGGAGGATCACTAGGAGTCTGATCTGTGCAGTGAGACCCTGTACTAAACACATAATAATAAATAAATAAAATTTTAAAGAAGAAAAAAAAATATCTATATATGCTACCTTGAATAATTGTACTGCTGATTTCTGCTGGTCTATTGAAAGGAGAAGTTAACACTTAAATTTTTTTCTCTCCTTTTTAATAACTTTTCTCTTTTTTTTAACAATTTTGCGTGCTCATATCTGGTAATCTAAACAACTAATTGGAAGACAACAACATACAATATAATAACCATTGTTGAATTTCTATTATTTTGTTTAGTGAAATTCTGTATTGTTTCTATTTTCTTTTTTACCATTTTTATGCTCTTGAAAAGCATAGAAAAAATTTTAAAAGTTAGCTGCTCAGATTACCAGATATAAGCATGCAAATTTGATTCAAATATTATAAAAATTTAAAAAGAAGAGAACAAAAATTCATACCTATGTATTTCTTTTTCCCTTTCTTTTTTCTTCTTTCCCTCATCCCAGTTGTTTTCCTTTGGAGCAGTTTCCTTCCCCTTCACAGTATCTATTGTACGTTTCAGATTTTATTTCTGTTTCTTACACTAGCTGAACAATACAGTGTTTACACATGCAGGTCTGATTCATTTCACCTATGAGTATGGTCATAGTTCCGTCCACTTACCTACAAAAGCCTCAAGTTTATCTTTTTATGGCTAAGTGAAACTCCACGGTATAGAAATGCCACATCTTTCTTATCTGTCCCTCAGTTGCTGTGCATTTGGGTTGGGCCTTTCAAGGGTTAGGGGAGTAACAGTATGACTTAGATATGGAATGTCACTCCAAAATATTCTGTGTTTGGAGACGGGGCCTGGTGGAAAGGGGCAGGCCACTGGGGCACGATGTGGAAAGGCGTGTGTCTGCTGCTGAGCCTTCCCTTCCTCCTCTGCTTCTGGGCCACTGTGACATGCACAGTTGTCCTTCACCAGACCTTGTTACAGAAACCACACTGTGTCTCCCTTGGAACCAGCCAGCCGGGGGCTGAGCCCATTGAAGTTGTGGGTCAAAAGAAAGCTGTCCTCTGTAATCTTTGGGTATCCTGCCCCAGTGACGAGCAATCTCATTAAATCAGCAGTTTGAGCACAGTAGCGCCCTCGCTGAGGTCCCAGCTCAGGTTTTCAACTCTCTTGGCAGCACTGCTCACTGCATGCCAGGCACAGGCTGCCCTTGTCTTGCAGACCTCTGGGGCAGACACAGCACGCTGGACCGAACGTGGGGGAGGTGAGGCACAGAGTGCTCAAAGCTCATATCGCCGTACTGCCACCATTTCTTAACATCCTGCCTAACTTTTAATATGTATCACTTTTCTTCTTGAGGCTTCTTGTCCTAAATAGGAAGAGTATGTAATTATTATTTTTTTCCTGCTGGATGATCTGTTTTCTTTTCTTTCCTTTTTTTTTTCCTTTTCTTTTCCTTTCTTTCTTTCTTTCTTTCTTTCTTTCTTTCTTTCTTTCTTTCTTTCTTTGTTCCTTCCTTCCTTCCTTTCTTTTCTTCTTTCTTTCTTTCTTTCTTTCTTTCTTTCTTTCTTTCTTTCTTTCTTTCTTTCTTTCTTCTTTTTTGTACTAGGGATTGAACTAGAGACCTTGCGCTTGTCAGACAGGCGCTTATGCCACGGAGCTATCTCCCCGCCCAAGAGCATGTAATTAAGTAAAGTTCAGTGTCCAGTTGTATTAAGTATTATCTCCTTTGCTTTTCCTAGAAATAAATTTGCAGCACTGAAATCGTGCGTGTGCTTTTCAAATTCCCTCATATGCAACCTTTCCTGTAGGTCTGACTGTACCTGAAACAGGTGCAAATCACCCAAGGCAATAGTCAGCTGATGTGTGCAACTTTGGAGTCCACCATGGACATCTCTTTTCGATGTACAGGATCGACCATACCTTGTTTCCCAGCAGGATTTTAGATTCAATTATACACACAGGCCATGGCTTATCCTCCAGTCCTCCCCACAGATACTAACACATGTGGACAGCCGTGTGCTTTGGTATCCTAAGTCAGGTTATTGTGTAATGAATCTTTAGTACATACAGACTAGACTAACTATAACATGATTACACCGAGACCCTGAGAATACAGTACCCAGTCCGCCTCTCCACCCCAGGCCAGTATAGTGCTTCATGAAAAGGTGGGTGGAAGCAAATACGAACTATTTCATAGTTACTTGAATTTAACTGCCACTCTACTTTCTAAGTCCACTGTCACAGTCAAACTCACTTGTTTTAATAATCACACAGAGTTGCTTCAGGACCAAACCATCTCTCCAGATCCATCCAAGTTAATACAGGAAATCATCCAGCCATATATTAAGGATCTACTAATACTTGGGGCAGGGAGGAGCATGTGAAGGACACCGAGTTGGAAGTGTACAGCGCAGGGAGCATGTGGGTCCAGTGCTGTAGGGGAGCGGGGAGTGTGGGGGGCCTTCCTAAAAAGGCGCTTTGCCCCACCCCACACCCTCTACCCCACCTCACACCTCCTTTGGTTCCTGTCCTGTGCTGCTGATATGCTGCTGATAAGTCGGAGGGCCCTAGGGACCTCCTCCTACTGACAGCATCTCCAATTTCTCCTGTGCCCAGGCATATGGCTCAACACACTGATTACAGAAAACAGGAAAAGCCTAGAATGTTCACAAACATGGAAATTTAATAACACACTCCTAAATAGCCAATAGCTGAAGCAGAAATCAAAAAGGGAAATGTAAAAATATATTGAGACAAACAAATGGAGACCCACCCCAAGTCCACAGGTCACAACAAAAGAAATTCTGAGAGGGAAGTTTATCCCAGTACACACCTGTGTTTACAAAGAAGAAAGATGTCAGGTAAACAAGCCCACAAGCCCACGTTCTATCTCAAGGAACTAGAAAAAGAACAAACTAAGCCTGAAGTCCCTAGAACAGAGGAAATAACAAAGATCAGAGCAGCAATAAACAGAGAGCAGAACAACAATAGAAAAATCAACAAAACTGAGAGTTGGATTTTCTAAAAGATAAACAAAACTGACAAGTCCTTAAACTAAGAAAAATTGAGTTCACTCACATAAATAGAATCAGAAATGGAAGAGCAGACATTTCCACTGATGCCACAGGAATACGGAGAAGCACTAAAAAAATGACTGAACCACTATTTGGTAGCAAACGAAATAACCTGGAAGGATGGACACACTTTTAGAAGCGTAAACCCTGAAAGCCTAAGTTCTAAAGAAACAGAGGGGGCAGGGAAGATGGATCAGGGCCTGAGTTCAACCCCTGGCTCTGAAAAAAAATAAAAATAAAAGATAAAGAAACAGAAAATCTGAACAGATCAATAACAAGAAAGGAAATTAGTTATAATCTTTCAAAAAAAATCTCTCCTTAAAAAAGCCCAGAAGCTGGTAGCTTAGTGGATGAATTCTACCAAATATTTTAAAAAATAATTAATGTCCTCCCTCTCAGATTTTTTCAAAAAAGAAATGAAATGGAAGAGAAAGTTAAACAATAGTTATCAGAAGCTGAGCTGGGGAAGAAAATGGGTGAGTATAGGTCAAAGGGTACAGAATCATTAGGAAGAATGAACTCTGGAGATCTATTGTACCATGTGGTGACTATAGTTATGTATGGTTTGCTTGCAAGTTACAAAGAAAATCTTGACCGCTTTCACCACCATAAAAAAAAAAAAATAGGGGTATTGATGAATATGTTTTATTGATTTAATCATTTCATTATATATCTATGTATACATACATTATGTTATATATCATAAATATATTCAATTTTGTATCTGAAAAAAATGAAAATAACCAACCTCCTCCAAATATAATACTTCTCTCCCAGGCTCAGATTTACTGGCTCACTAAGTTTTTGCTTTGACATTCCCTGCTCTAGGGACATCTGTTGGCCTCTTCCTGGTCCTCCCCTATTTCACAAGAAAAAGCTTTAGCATGAATTTATTGCTTATGAGGCAGGCTCCGTGGGGGAAGTCTTTTTTAAAGAAAAAATGTACTGGTACAAATTTGTAGTACATAATGCTTCCATTCATCTTAGGGAGTGGTAGCTGTATATACCACATCTTAACTCTTCTTATCCCCCCCCTCTGGTCTTTACCCTCCCTCTGTCCATTCTCAAATCTGCTTTCTACTTGCCAAGAGGTCTAGCTCCTTTTTTGGTGATCTTTCTTATCTGCAGTCTCAGACCTTCATTGTTGTCTGAAACATCACTGCAAAAGTTTTGAAGTAAGGCGGAATCCAGAGAAAGAATGGAGTGGATCAGGATATACGAGTCCTTGCTGGTCACTGTCCACAGCTGACTCACTCCTACATGCTTAGCTCCTGTGCTCATTCAGAAGGGCAAAAATCTGCTATTTACCCTGGGTTGCTCCACCACCACCAATTTCTTCCAGATTTCTACTGCAGGTCCTTTTGAATCCCATGCTGTTTAACTCAAAGGAGATGAGTCAGGGGAAGCTGGGAAAATTGTATATGACTGACACACATGGGGCACAGTTCCCATATTCAGTACAAAATTGATGAAATAACTAAGCCATTTAGTACTGACACCAGTTGCCTTTATCTCCCTCTGAGCCTTGGAGATTTTCTCTGGCCACTGGTAAATCTCTCCATTCAGGCTGAATCCTACAAACATAGTTATTCCAACTTCTCTCTTTATCTTGTTCTCCTTTAGAGACCACCCCCCATAGGGTATCTTTACCCATTTTTTCACTTGGTGATTCTTCTCATTCTAAGATTATTCTACCACTTTTCCCTCAAGAGCTCTGTATATTAGGCCATATATTTTTGCACTGTTTTTTTAGATTTTCAAAACACATAGCACCTCTTTAACACAATTCCTAGGGTTGTGAGCTCTATGTTTTAAAATGTCTGTGTTCCACTATTTACATTTCAATGAAGTAGTCTCTGGCCACAGAAGACTACTTCATTCAACCTGTCTCTTAGGGAGCTGCTTCAGTGATCTCCTCTTCACCCTATGGCAGAAGTTGGCTTCTCATGCTAGGATTGTATGGATGGCCAAACACGTGGCTCCTGACACTACTCAGACATGACTGACATGGAGTCACCATTCACATGTAATGGCAGCCCAGAGAGGAGGAGAGAGCACACCACACAGATACACTCAAGGCTTGTGCTTGGGGACAGAGGAGCCCGGGTGGGGGTTGTAGGATTAGGTGGGTGGAAAGACCCCTGAACCTGGAGCAAATGTAAGTGGCTGTTAACTAATTTCTTGTGCTACCAAGTCCTGAAACTCACTGCTCAAAGGTAAGTAGAAACTATGCACAACCACATGAAAAGGAGACCTGTTTGGGAAAGGCCAGAATGCAGGAGGCAGGTGGAGGCTTTGCTGGTTTTCTCCAAACATTAAGACTCACATAATAATGAGCCCTGTATTTTTTTCCTACACCACAGGTCCAATGTACCTAAAGAGAACAGGAAATTCTTTTTTATTTACATCCAATAGAATGTAGTTAAAAAATGAAATGAGAGGATGCTGCAACAATGGCCCAATTGTACCATGACTTCTTCACCTCCCACAGTACAGGGACCACCAGCATGACATGGGTGACTCCTCTGTTGCTGCCACTACCAAAGTGCCTAGTTATGGGCAGGAACAATTGCAACACTGGGTTTGTACAACAACTACCCCAGATGCTTTGAGGAAACATTTTTAAATAAAAATGGAAAGTTCACCATAGTTTACTCTATGCATTATGCATCTTTCCCTGTCTGCAACTGTCTTGGCTACTGTTCTCTTGTTGCAGGGACAAATACCCGACACCCAAATGAAGGAAAGAAAGGTTTATTTAGCTCATAGTGGAAGTAGAAGTTCAGTCTCTACTCGGCTGGCTCCATGACAGAGTGGCACGTGGCAGAGAGCAAGAGAGCAACAGGAGGGGCAGCAGCTCAGGCAGTGAGCTAGCCTCTCTCCCCTGCTTACGTTGCATTGCACAGTATCTGCCCAGGCCACTCACACCTGTAATCCCAGCATTGGATCAAGAAGCAATCACGAACTCCAGAAGCCACCCCACGACTGCATGAGGCTTTGGGGGGACAGCTAGCCACAAACCATAACAACAATCTCTCTGTGTTCCCTCAAAATACTCTAGGATTTATTTTTCAGATATTGTTACTCTCGGGAATACACAAAGTCTTTAATAATGAGCGTGATTGTCCTCTCAGCTGTTTTTCCTTCTTTATCTCACTCTTGATTGGCTGGTTTCGCCTTTGCAACCGAAGTGTGTAATTGTGAGCCACAGGCTACCCTGTAAATGAGGAGGCAGCCGTCATCGGTTCCACTTAACTGAGCTGATTTGTGTTATTCTGAATGGTAATACGCACTTATTTTGCATTCGGGGAATATAGACTGTTTTAAAGGCATTTGTCTTTTTCCCCAGGTTTTTCTTTGTGAAACTTGAAAGGACAATGTGAGGCTGTGGGAAAATGATAGATTATCCTGCAGCACATATGCCACTTCCTTCCTCCCATTTGATCCCCTTCTAAAGAATGGCTAGTTTTCCATTGTTGTTTTTGAACGCGGTTTAAAGCATTACCCTGAAGTTACATTGATGGTGGCCTCACAGCTGAGAGCTTACAGTAACCACTATTCTTATGGGCCATATCCTGCCATTGATTTTTACAGAGAACTCCCCATTGATTTCAATAGGGACTTTTCCCTCAGATCGATGGCAGGATATAGCCAGTGACATTAAGCATAGATAAAAGACCCTTGAGTTAACTGTCAACAGAACTAAAATTTAGATATGAACTCATTTAACAAAAATTAGCTTTCAACGATTCATCAGAAAAGAAAGCATTTCCAAATGCCTCCCTACCCCTGCTGTGTGGTCATTGTAAATAAGATTTCTTGTTCCCAAATCAGTATTTTCTTAGATTTATCTTTTTGCTTTTCATATTTATGCAAATCACATTCTCAATAACACCACTAGTAGATTTCCTCTTTTTTTTTTTTTAAGTCATGATCTTTGCCCTGAAGCAAACAAGGAAAGAAGAGGGTGTGAGGGACAAAAATTGGAGAATAAATTCAAATTCTGGAGCACTAAGAAAGGTGTCTCTCTAAGCTACATATATAAGTTCTCAAATAACTGAAGTAAAAACTATCCTGTGGTGTGTTGTGTTAAGGTATTTGAGAGGGAAGTTCTGGCTCTGTTGCCCAGGCTAAAGCAATTCTGCTCCCTCTACCTCCTGAATAGTTAAACTACAGGCACAACCTGTGCCCACCTTGGGTTTTTAAATACTGTATAATATCATGTATCCATTGGTCCAGTGCACATGTTAGTATCATGTATATTTTAAAATGAAAGCAGGAAATGACCTGGTGGCAGAGGGAGCTACGAACTAGTAGGGTAATCTCACCTTCTAGTACTTGTGGGACATCCTGGTTGCTTGTAGCAATTACTAAGACTGCTTCGTTACACTCTCCAAAGAAATTCTGCCTAGCTGATAAGTCTGCAGCCATCCTGCTAACAAAGCTGATAGCAAGGCCTGTGCTAGATATGGCCAGTTAATGATGAATGGAAGCAAGGTATGAGGACTTCGATGTTCGGGCCCAAAGCTGAGAACCATGAGGGACAAGGCACAGAATTCAGGACTAAGTGGAGCGGGCAGTGTTTGGCCGCAGGACACTGAAGCCCCTTGCAGTTACAGAGATGGGCTTGCTGTAATCCTCCTAGAACTTAGATTCTTTGCATTTTTTCAGCAAGAAAGCAAAATTTTATGTAAACTGTGCTATTTATACCAACATGGAAACAAAATTAGAGAACATATGTGCTTGAAACAATAAAAATATGGTGGTATAGATGCAGGTAACTTGTTAGGATATGAAAAAGATACATCCACTAATTCCCAAGTTGCATGACAACTGATGTCAAAAAACACGTTTGCCACTTCAAATACAAAAACGTGTACATATACATGATAACATCAAATTTAAAATTATTTTTCACACAGTAAATGAAGTACATACAACAGATCTGAATAAACTAAATGAAATTTGTTTTTTTTTTTTTTTTTTTTAATTTTTTTATTTTTGTCTTTTTGAGACAGGGTCTCACTATGCAGTTCAGGCTGGCCTTAAGCTCACTTTGTAGCTCAGGCTGGTCTCAAACTCACAACAATCCTCCTGCCTCAGCCTCCCGAGTGCTGGGATTACAGGCATGCGCCACCATGCCCGGCTTAACTAAATGAAACTTGGTGTCAATATTTCTTTTGTAAATTTTTCAGAAAACACACTCCCAGCTGGAGTTATCTTAGAAAGTTTCCTTTTGTTTTTTTCAGTGGATGACTTGCAGATATCTTAATTATGTGCCTGTAGTCTTTGCTATAATAAAATTAGCATATTTGTGTGAGCCATTGTCTTTTATTTTATATATAGTGTCTTCTAATTAAACAAGATGAGCTAAAATGTGTGTTTGACTTCCAAATAGGGTTAAGACTTAGTTTTTATTTTGTTTCACTTTTACTACTGAGTAGTTTTGGCCAATAAAAAATAATTTTTAATCCATTTTTTTCTGCTTGTAAATTTTATCTCTCTTCTCTCTCCTCTCCCTTCCATCCTAGCATTACCTGTTGTTGGCTATGACTTAAGGCAGCAGTTCATGCTTCCTTTCCCCCAACCCCAAAAGCACCCAGAGACTTGTCCAGAGCAGTGGGGAGTTATCATTTCCAATGTGCCTGAAGGTCACTCAACAAATATATATCCAGCAGCCTCTTGAGTGAGGCCAGGTGCTGAGCGTGTATGATGGTGAAATGTACGAGAGAGCTCTGATAGTATCTGTCCCTGGCCTGTTGCACGTGTTCGCCAAGTAGAATCACTGTCACATCACTGTGACTCAGATGGGCTCACAGATTTGCAAGTGTGGCCACATTGCCTTGTCTTGCAGGTTTCATCAGTCTGAACAACTCATGTATAACCAGCAACTCTAAAATATTTTTATAATTAGGAGCGGACCATTCAGGGTTGATTCATGTATATTTGAACTTGACATTAATCACACTCAAAGATGTTTAATGAGCAATCATTAAAATTTGATAGCGGAAGATTTCATGAACTTTTAACAAAAGACTGGTGTGGGTGAGAGGAAACACAATAGAATACCTTTGTTCTCTGGACATAAAAATATCTGAGAAATAGGAGAGATCCTTCGCTGGCCTGGTAGTCCATACCTGCATCTCAGCCACCTTCTCATCCCTGGGATGAATTGCCTGAGTCCTGCAATTTACAAAAGGAGAGGTTTATATTGGCTTAGGGTTTTAGCGGCTTCAGGCCACAATTGGTCCAGCTCCAAGGCAGGAAGGCACGGTGGGTGGAAGGGCCTGAGCAAAGGAACGCTGCTCACACCCTGATAGCCAGGAAGCAGAGTGCTAAGGGAGAAGGGGAGGCAGGAGAGAGACTCTTCTAGGTCATACCCCAGGAACGCCCTCTGCCCTGTCCCCAGCTCCAAGAGCAATCCTAAAATCAAGTCACCTCCTCAACACCCTGATTTCCATCTCACCATGTGAGACAATTGGAGATCATTCTAGATGTAAACCCTAACAACCTGTAAGCTCAGCTACTGTAGAGACCGAGGCAGCAAGGTTGCAAATGCAAGGCCAACCTAGGCAGCTCAGTGTGGCCCTGACTTGAAATAAAATAGAAAAGGGCTGAGATGTGGCTCTCAGACGCTGTGCTTGCCCTGTGTGTTCAGGGCCCCAGATTTGATCTCCAGTACTACAAAGGAAGAAAGGATTCTATCATTCCTACGGGTTAGAAATGTTTAAATTTTGTGTTATTTATTTTTCCTCATTTTTAGAAATTCAAGTAACAATTTTCAAGCTTTGCCCAAGATACCCTTGCTTGTAGTGACATTCCAGGTGTGCAAACTTAAACTGAGGACATGGGTGTGAACATGACACACTCGGTTAAAACACTGCAGATAGCAAAGGCCAGTTTGTATTGCTCTTGGAGCTATTTTATAGGAAATGGACTTGCTGAGCTTCTCTGTCTCGTTATATTCACTGTCTCTGCCTGCCTGCCGAATCCCTGTCCTTTCACACCTAGCAATTACAGTGGAGCCTGCATCTGGCCATTCCCATGTGAGTGTGGCATTTAGATTTAGCCTTATTTGTAAACAGCATGATTCAAAAAAATCTATCCGAATAACAAAAGGAAGAGGCCAGAGCAGTGTGAAGCTCTAATTAATGAGAAGCTAACCCAAGGATATGCAAACTGTCAATTTCTTTCTGGCTGCATTGGAAGCAGTGGCTAAAGGGTCTGTCCTGACTCAAAAGCAATTTGCAATTGCAAGAAAGCAATAATCATGCAAAAGTTTCCTAGATCTAGGAGAAATCTATTTAAAATGGTCCTGGTCACTCTCTTCTTATGGATTACTCTCTGAGAAAAGTGAGGAATATAACTCATTCCCCTGGATTCTTTCTGTGCCAGATAAAATCATCACACAAGCATAGGAGCCCAAGGTAGGAATTGCTGTCCTACTCAGTGGGACTCCTCCAGTTATCACGCTGGTGTCCAAGTGGGCAGCTACCTTCCCCCCTCTTTTTTTGAGGTTATAAGTAGAATATATTTCTTGAAGGATAGAAAGCTCCTGTCTGAAAGAGGGACAGGAGGGGGGCCCGAAGTGGGTGGTTTCCCCCTCCCACATCTTAAATGAGACAGTTTTGTTCCTAGAGGAACAGAAGCTTTATAGCCCTACCCAGAAGCTGTACATAGCTTATGTTCAGGCCAGCAGGGGGGTTCTGAGAACAGAAATTCAGCAGTTCTATTGCCGATGTGCACAAGGGTGCTTAAGAGGTTTATTGGAAGAACAGGGGTAGGGGGAGAATAGCTTCATTTTCTGCCCTTAGTGTTGTCCGTATGTAAATGTGACTTTTTACACTTATATATAAGCATACACACTCATAAGGAATTAGAGAAAGACAGCAGTTGTTGTGTCCCGAGCCACTGGTATGTAGTGTTTACATCTTGGAAAGTCGTTCGTGCTGTCTAGCATGTGTTTCTGGATTTTCCTCAGGCCGCACTGGAGGGCTGCAGTTCCCTGCCTTCCTGCAGTTGGATATGGCCACGAGACTGGTCCTGTGCAGGGAACGGAGTGGCACCTCTCAGGTTCCAAGACAACTTGCCATTCTCTTCTCCCTTCTGCCCCAATGACCAGAGATGAGCTAGCTGATGCTGGTTCCATCCGATGGAGTCCTAGAGGTAGGACAATGAAGGAAGTTAAATGAAAGTGAATAGACAAGAAAGATACCTTGATTTTTAAAACTACTATGACTTAAGCTAGTCATGGCATTGAATACCTATAGTTCCAGCTACATGGAAGGCTGAGGCAGGAGGATTCTTTGAACTCAGGAGTTCAGCCTGAGCAACACAGGAAGATTTCACCTCAAAAAGCAAGAAGAGGAGAGGGAAGCATAGAGAAGGAGGAGGTAGAGAGAAAAGATAAATGAATAGAAAGAAAAACAGCTAGACATAGGCGTTGCTTGTCATTATGGATTAGCCACGTCCTGAGATCCTAGCACTCCGATGCTTGTGTACAAATTTAGAATACAGAACATCCCACAGACTTCTAAGAGATTCCTACTTTTCTGCAGCTTGTCTTGATATAGAGACACATAAACCTGCACTTTACTGATAACCTGTTTTGAACACCACCAGTGGAACTATTGGTCACAGTACAGCCAGCTTAGACATCTGCTCACATCCCTACCTGTCCAGTGCTTTGCACCAGGTTCCCAAAGCTTTTGGCGACAGACCTGAGCTGTGCCCCTCTGCAAATCCAAAAGGTCCCTTTAAAAAGCCACACCTCATGTTTTGGAAATCAGCTTGCATTCCTTCACCTCTTTCATGCTTGAATATGCTTTCTCATAAATTCAAACAAGATAACCAGCTCATCAGACACTGACAGAGACACAGGGCAGCCTATCCATCTGGGGACCCGCACAGTTAGTCGTCCATTTCTCCATCTAATTCTTTTGCCCTCACCTCCAGGAACTGTTTCCTTTGAGAGCAGCAGTTATCCCTTCTCCACCTCCATCCTCAGGCTGAGCTTTTGCTCAGTGATGCCTAAGAGAACCTCTGGAACACAAGCTGACCCAGGGGGGTAGAAAGGTAACCTGGAAATCTACAGCATCAGTGGCCAGCTCAGGAGCCTCCTTTTCCCCCAGCACTCATGTAATAAGAATCACAACCTTTCTGCAAATTTCTATCTTAATACAAAGCTTGAAAAGAAGCCATAACGAATGATGCCAGAACCTACTCTCCCACAGGCCTGAAAGAACTGAAACTCCAAGAAATATAGTGACAGGGAACCATTCAAATGCCAGATTTGCATGAGAATGGGGAAGAGAGCACATTCCATCCACAAACTTTCAGAGCTGTGTCACCATTTGCACTTGCACTGCAAAAGCAAATCATTTTGATTGAACCCAGAAGATCAAAAGACAGAGAAAAATCTTCACTCATTTCCAAAACACAAGCATCAAAAGACACCAGAACAGACCCTAGATGACTGGCTTCTCTCTCCCACCTAGAGAACTGAGATGTTCCTCTAGAAAGTGGGTTCGAATAGGTGGAGTTGCTCTGAGGACATTCCTGAGCATGAGCCCTGCCCTGTGCTTCCCAACCCTCTTATCACCTGTTGCTGGTCCATGTGGGCACTTGCTTGATGCCCACATCAGTCTGTGCATTCCTGAGGGCAGCACCCACTTCTGATTCTATTTCCATGTTCATGGCAGAAAGCATCTCGCCTGGCCCAGAGCAGATAATAAATATTGAACATTAAGGGCTTTTAAATGATGTTGCCTTGGAGCTTCCAGACTCTCCCTCTGGCCAGGATAGGTGTCAGGAAGACTCAGAATCCTGCATTACACAAGTGGGGCTCCCCTCCTTGTTAGTAATCCTGGGCTAGCCCCTCAGGGCTATCACAGTTAGGGGGGAGCCAGAGGAAGGGCCCATCTGGAAGCATCTTAAAGATCTGTAATTATGTCCTGGATCTTCATTCCTTTATCTCAAAGCTTTGAACTCTAGATGAAAAGTATGCTAGCAATTGATTTTGCATCTGGCAGGTTAGACTCTCAAATTCACATATACCTACACCCCTTCTCAAAGGCCTTCCATCAGACTTTTGAAAATTCACACTCCCCTATTATAACTGACTTCACGCCCACCTTAAGACTTGGGCTCAGCTCTCTAAACCCCTCCCCCATCCTGGCTCCTCCCACTTGCTCATTTCACAGGTTTTTCTATCTCTACTTGTTGTATTTACATCACTTTTTCCCTAATGTTGAATGCTCTTTGCAGTGCTATCATTCATTTATTTCCACATTCATTTTCCTATTTATAGTCTGTGTTTCCTACTGGAGTGAAATCTCACTATAAGCCAGGACATGATCTGGCCACCACTCAGACATACTCCATAAGGGTGTGTGTGTGTGTGTGTGTGTGTGCGTGTGTGTGTGTGTGTGTATGTGTGTGTGTGTCTGTGCTGCATGTATGTGTGGTGTGGTGTGTGTACTAACACCCCCTGGATTCATAGGTAATTGACCTGCTCAGGCATAGGACCCCGATATTTTCTCTTCTGCATCCAGGCTTTATTTCTTACCACCAGGATGTTGACAAACAAGAGTTCCATGTCACTTCCTTGTTAGTCTAAGAAAGTCCTATTTGGATCTGCATTAAGTTTTCTAAGGGTGCAGTAACAAATAGCTCAGGTCAGGCTTAAGCCAAAAGAAATGCATCCTCTTCCAGTTCTGACAGCCAGAAGGCCAAGGTTAACCTGTGGGTAAGGGCACACTCCCTCAGGAAGCCTTGAGAAGCTCCATCCTGGCCACATCCAGCTTCCAGTGGTTGTCAGCCATTCTTCAGGTTCCCCAGTCCCTCTCTATGTCTCCAGGTGACCCTCCCCAGTAATTGTGTCTGTGTCTCTTGTCTTCTCCTGATGACACCAGTCACTGGACTAATGCCCAGTCTTGTCAGCATGACCTCATCCGAACCACATTAACTCTGCAAAGATCTCATTCCAAATCAGATCACGTTCACAGGTCCTGTGGTTAGGACTTCAAGAAGGATTTGCTAAGCAAAACAAATCAAGCATAGCAAATGTGGATTAAGTTAGTCACAAGGAATACATGGGAGCCACTTAAAAAATAAGCTAGTAGGGCAAGGGACATAGCTCAGAGGTCTAAGCACCTGCCAGGCAAGCATAAGGACCCAGGTTTGATCCCCAGTACCACATGTTATGCTGGTTTCCCACACTGAGCTGGCCACTGAAACCAGGAATGGTAGTGCACACCTGTAATATAAGCACTGAGAAGGCTGACACAAAGGATCACTATGAGTCTGAGCTGTGTAGTGAGTCCCTGTACCAAATACATAAATAAATAAAAGACTTTTTTAAAAGCAGAATACACTAACTCTTCTGGGTTAGTCTTGAATCCAGGCCATCCAATATCCCCAGAGACATAGCAGTGGATCCCTTCCTCCGCCCCATGGTACTCTTTTCAACTCAGCACATGGAATTTTGGAAGGAACTTCAGTAGAGAGCGCCTCTAAAATATTTATTATGTGTCAGGGGATGGGGCTAAGTAAAACACAAAGTACATATTTAGATGAGTGGTGTAAACATTAGTGAGGACAAAAACCACACTAATAGTTTTAAGAAAGGTTTTAAGAAAGGTAGGATTTTAGAAAAGAGATGGGTCCAAATATTTAACAGATCAAACAAATTAGAGTTAACAGTAAAAATATATTTATGAAATGCACAAGTTTATGAAGCAAATATGTGAGAAATGACCCCAGAAACCCAGACAGCAAGGGACTGTTCTCTACTTACACACAATACACACAGACACACACACATCATTGCATGTCAGTAATGCCAAGCCACCAGCTGAGAGCATATACATTTCATAAATAGATGCCAACCAAATGTCCGACTAGAGCATTTTTACTCCTTACAGAACTGACAGCTTGACCTGGTGTCATACAGAGTAGAGCGAGAAGTTAAGGTTGCAGCCACAGCCTCCGGGTGGTCCATAGGGTGACAGGACCTGTCTCCATCAGTGCTATTAGTCTGAAGAGCCACCTTGACCTGCTGAGGATGGTGGCAGCTGTGGCTTCCCTCTCCACCCAGGGTGCTTGCTTCAGCAGAACATATACTAAAATTGGAACAATATAGAGATTAGCATGGCCTTTCCTACCAGGACTGCCATAGCAGTGTCCCAGGAATGATCCCAAGAAGGTTTCCCATTCACTAGAATTGTAGATCTGGTGACAGATCAAATCTAGAAGAGGGTATTCAGTCATCAGGTACTAAATGCATGTACTTCATTCCTGAGTAAGCTCACTTTTTGCTCTAGAACTCAGGAAAACTCCTGAAGGTAGATGTGGACTATGTGTTTAAGAGTCACATAACTGAGGTCTAAAAAGAAATGCATATCTTTTAGCTCAACATTTTGTCAAAAGCAAAGGGTGTAAGGTAGCAAGTGTGTGATTTTTTAAAATACACAAGCAGTAGTGAACTAGGATTTTATAAGGTGAATTCCTGCTAAATCATGGGAGATCAACTCTTAGATTCTTTCCAACTCTAAAAATGGTGTGGCATTGAAAATTTGTTTCAGTCCCCAAAGATTTCAAAAATGTAGATATTTCATGCTCCTTGAGAGAGAGATCAGAAAAAGATAAAAATAATAAAGGACAGAGAAGGAATTTAATCACAGACACAGTGCACAGAGCGAGTGGTTGATGCTCCAAAGGACATGTCTTGGGAAACTGAGTAGTTGCCTCACACTAGGAGGCTGATTCACCCAGAAGGCACCAGGGTCAGGAGCAATTGCAGAGAGAATTTCAGAGAAATCAAGGTGTCTTCCCTAAAAGAGCCATAAGGAGGAACTCCTTTAAGAGTTTATATTTTATAGCACTGGTTCTAAAACGGGGGGGAAAGAGTTCTTTGATGGCATAGAATAAAGATGTTGTAATCAACTCAAAAGTCTTTTCAGATTATACCTGTTTGTCCTCTGAGGCTCAAGTCCTGCTGCAGGAGATTAGCCAATGGCAGGAGCGTCAGGGTGCAGAGGGCTGACCAGGCCAGATTGCTCAGAAAGGCTCCTCAGGAGCTACTAATGGTCTTAAATTCACTTTCACCAAGTGGAATCAAGTATGTCTCAGTCCTTTCTATCTCTGTTGCTAACAATTTTTCTTCCAAAGCTGGCTCTGCTCTTTGTACACCCTGACTTTCCTAATGGTGGTAGACTATTACAGAAATTGTTGTGGATAACAATTGGCTCAGTAAAGTTGTCTCAGCCAAGCTGAAAATCTTTTTTTCCCCTCAATTTCAAAAACTATTAATTTGTGGTGATAACAATCTTTCACATGGTAAGAGTGTGGAGAAAAAATTCAAAAACATGCTATTGCCAAACTATGTGGTAAATTCCCTTTTGTGTTGCTACACAAGGATGAATTTATCCCAGTCAGACCTCCCATGTTTAGGGACTTTTCTCAAACCCCTTGACTTTTTAAGATTATGAAATGTGCTCTGGGTCCAGCTCCCCTAAGACTCCACACCCTCCCACTCCGTGAAAGAGACAGAACATCTGCTCCTCGTTGCTGGGAAAGTGCATTTAATTATTGGATGCTTTCCTTTTCAAAATGGTGCTGGCTTTTCTTTTCTTTTTTGAGGAAGGGGTACTACACCCTGAAATCACTGGGGGAGACAAAGGAAGAAGATTCTGGAACCTTGCAGATTCAAAGACCACATGCTGGTGATGACTGTTTTTCAATCCTGGTAGAATCCATGGGAGAGAGGTGTGGTGTGTGTGTGTGTGTGTGTGTGTGTGTGTGTGTGTGTGTGTGTGTAACAGCCAAGCAAACACCACACATAGATACAAAGAAACAGAAAGCCTTCCATATCTGGGCTTAAAAGACTGATGAGAAACAGAGATGTTTGCTGCAGTAAATCTTCGCTAACACACACACACACACACACACACACACACTACTTTAAGCTTGTACAAGTCTAGCACCATTCACATTTGAACAGCAATCCAAGAGAGCAATATTAGCAGTCTCTAAATATTTATGTTTTGTACTTTTGTTATTTTTACATTGCCTCATTTATTTTAAATCCTGTTCCTCTAAAAGCAAGTAAACTTGCATTGTTTGAGTCCAAAAGAAATTTGCTTTTGTGTTGTCAAGATTAAGGGAGGAGGAGTGGTAGGAAACACCCCCTAGTGTCGATTCACTTAGCTCAGGATTGTTTTGTGAGGTATAGTACTTTGAAACTAGAATCCCTGCCTGTGGGAAGTAGACATTTACTGGGCATACATGTAGCTGGAGCCCAGTTTGAGAGTGAGACTTTGTACCAAATACACAGGTAAGTAAAAGATTAAAAAAAAATCAAAAAGGAAACAACTGGATATGCCTGGGAGTAAGAGAACTCCCAGGGGTTCAGACAGGTGGCTGATAAGGTGGAAGATAAGCACCAGCCACATCAGCAAGTTGCTGTAGGGGAGGGTGTTGTCTAGGAAGCTGGACTTCACCTCAAGGACAAGACCACTGGATGAATGTAATGAGGCAACTGGATCACTGGGGCTATGGTAATGAAGCTGAGAAAACAAGAAATAAGGCCTTCTATGGGGATTGTTAATAGCCAAGAACCTACTCCTTTACCCTGTTCCATTGTTCCCTGGTTACCAACACCATTTCCCACTGTGGAAAGGAGGTGAGATAGGAGTACACGTGCTATTCATGGTCAGTTAGGGTGCCCTGGCTCTCACTCCCATCAGCAGAAATGTAGAGCACTTACCAAAGGAAGCAGCAATCAGCCCCAGGCCCTCTGCATTGCAGCTCTCTCAGTAGCCCCATTTTGCCTTCATTTTCACTTAAGACAGCATTCCATGTTCATTTAAACATGTTTAATTGTTAATAAATATCTAGTGGTATAGTTTAGAATGCATGTGTCCAGAGGTCGAGCTTTTGGGAGGCAATTACTCTATGAGAGGTCTAATTCATCACTGGATTAACCCATTACGGACACCAAAATTGCAAAGTATTATTTGGAGCTGAGGAAACTTAGGAGGTGGGGCCTGGCTGAAAAGAGAAGACTGAGGGAATGGCTCTAGGGACTATACACGGCCCGGCCCCTCTCTCTCTCTCTCTGCCTTTTTCTCTTCTGCTGCTGCTCCCTGCTCACCACCGACAAGCACCCCTGTTCCACCAGACCTGTCTTCCATGAGGTTCTGCCTCACCACAGGCCCAGAAGTAGGCAGGCAAGTGACCATGTACTGACACTCCAGAAACTGTGAGTCCAAATGGAACTTTCCTCCTTTAACATGTTATCCTGAGGGGTCGGGGAGATGACTCAGTAGAATGAGCACTTGCCTGGCAAGCACAAGGGCCTGAGTTCAATCCCCAGTTCCACAAAAAACACAAACAAACAAACAAACAAAAAAAAAAAAACGTTATTCTGATGCACCCTGCTCACAGCAACAGAAAGCTAACACAGCAAAGTTAGTTTGAGCCCTCTCTCTTACAAAGGGGCTGAGCAAACGTCTTCCAAAATATCCTGTATGATGTTACTTGTACTGTCTTCCCTGTCATATGCCCATGTCTTCCAACTGTGAATCTCCCTGTTTTAATTAGTCATATATCATAATACAAGAATCAGCGTGGGTCCCACAAAGCAGGAAGATTGGCTACATAATAGAGCAGTTGTTCACTTTCCAGCCAGCTCCAACTCTCCTCTTAAGATGTATTGATGCTTACTCAACACATTAAACTGGATATCAGGCAGAGACATCAGTAGAAAGATTTAATAAAAACATTTAGTGGTGATAGGTCAAGAAATAGATCTTTGAAAACCACAAATATCTCCCCAAGCCTGTTTAAGCGAATATACTTGCAGTATAAGTGAGGGGTTTGTTTTGTTTTGTTTTGTGAGCAGAGGAAGTAGATAAGTGAGACAAAACCAACACCTTGATAGCAAAGATTGTTATCTTTACCACTAACCACATATAAAATAAGCTGTGCTGAGGGACAAGTTAAAAGTGTTTCCTCTTCATCCAGAAGGTTTTCAAACAGGACTGTGACTTAAACAAGCACAAAGAGAAACCAATCTAAATGTGACTGTGGAAGTTAGCCAGTGGGTCACCCACTTCTCCATGCAGCTTCTCAGGGCTGTCTTTCTGCTCTTCTGAAAATGAAGAGAAGACCAATCAAAGAATAACAGAAGCAAAGCTTTGTTTTCCACATTGGGCCAAATCCAAGCAAACTATTATTAGGGCCCCAAATCAAAAGACAGAGAGTCAAGTGTTTCACTGTCTCCTACTCAGAAGTGTTTTCTCTGAAAGGTTGGTCAGTATGTTAGAAAGTATACTCACGTGTTGAAGACACACAAAAGGTCATTATTTAGTTCTAGAAATTAATTCTGTTGAAAGGATGCTTCAATACAACCAATGATACTGAAGAATACTTATGTAGAAGTACCTTTTTGTTGGATTCTCATTTTGGGAGAGAAAAAATACCTTTAAATACAAACTAGGTTACTATTGTAATGCTGTAGTTTATTGTATTGAATGAAACAGAGTCTAGATATTTGAGGTCTCACTTTGTTAAAAGTTAGAGCCCCAGAGTGGCATTATTAGAAAGTGGTGGTCCATTAAGAGGTCTTTAGGCTAATGGAGACATTTTTGAAATGTATAGTGGGACCCCAGCCCTCTCTTGTCACCTTCTGTTGCTTCCTGACTGTGGTATGAAAAGCGTTGCTTGACCACAAACTCCTGCTATGATATGCAGCTTGGCCAAAGGCTCAAAAGCAGCAGAGCCAATAGACCATGGAGTAGAAACACCAAAACTATGGACTTTCTTGTTGTAGGTTGATTATCTCAAATATTTTGTTATAGTGATAAAAACAGAACACAGTCCCAGTCAAAGACAAGACAATTTGAAACAAAAACCTAAATGCTGATCGCACAACTGAGCTCTTCTAAGAAAGAGAAAAGTTAGTACAATGAAAATGTCACCGTTTTGAGCCATTCTTCCCAGGAGAGAGAAAGAAAAGTGGAGCAATAAGCAGAAACAGAGAAATGAAGTGGAGGTAAAGAAGCCAAAATATTCTGTTATCCATGGGCAAGTAGCTTGTCTGTGTCTCATATGTCAACTGAACTAAAATACGGAATGCATAAGAGAGATAGAATAATAACTCTTTCTGAGTGTCTGATATAGTCAAAAGCTTGTGAATGCAGATTAAAAAACATCTGTCTTCTACATCATCTGCCTATAGCTTGCCTGAGACTAAAATCTTGGGTGGAACTAATAGCTCCAGTCATGCAAGTTGGGCCTGCAGGGGAAAGAGGCGAGAACACAGAAATGTAAAGGCAGCTATCAGAGAAGCTACTCAGAACCAGCAGCTGACAGTGTTTAGTCTCATTGACTTACAAGGATGGTGTGGTTTTAGAAGTGGATTAGGAAAGTGGTTAAAGGCTTGCTGAAGGAAAACGTTGGCAGGTATCAAAACCAGACTGCTGTGGCCACCTCTAACATTTCAGTTGACATGATTTTGTGGCCAAGAAGTAAGAGAGACTCCACTGGAACAAGAGTTTCATTCCTCAAACTTGAGGCCAAATCCAAGCTGGGCATGAAAAACAATTTATAGAGTCAAAGGCACCGACAGTATATAAAGTTTTATAATCTGATTTCAACATCACCCTGGTGGTTTAAATTGCCAGCATGTTGAGAATCCAGAATGAAAGATACCAGATATAGGGAGCAAGTCTAGACCTGGTCAGGGCCCCAGGGATAGAAAGTTTATATTGAGAAATTACTTGCAGCCTAAAAATTTCAGTATCAAAATCAAGATTGGACCTCAAGAGATAACCCAAACACTATGCTATCATGGAAGCAGTCTCTTTTGTTGATTGCCCTGAAAGCAAATTAAATAAATATGGGCAAAATAAGAATGCTCCTCTCTGTTAATGATTGCCCTCCCAAATCACATTCGGTATTTGTTTATGCAAATGAACAGTGATGCATGATTTCTGAATCTGCACTTACTCTGCACTTAGAATTAGTGCAGTACTTTCAATTTATTCTATTGCAAACTATTCAGATCCAGAAAGGCATGGCGTGATTTCTACAGTAATTTCATGGTCTTGACTTCAAAGCAGTCACATTACATTGCAGATCCATCCTTCAGTACAGATGCCAAGATCACACGGCTGCTTATTCCTGGTGTTCTGCTTGACAGACTGTGCTCATCCTCACCAGATGGGGAGCCCAGCGACACAGAACAAGCTCCTCAGTCAGGAGACCTACCTAAGGGACCTGACTGAACTATCTCTGGCCTCCCAAAATGGGGCTACTTTGCAGTGATCCATACTTTCAACTCACTTTATTTCTATCTCCTTTGAAACCACATTCCCATCAGGTCAGTTCTTAAGTTTTTGAACTTTTTGCCATTAAACAGATTTATTGCATCTACCAGCAATTGCCACACAAAAGCTTACACTTTGCCATTGCATGCATGTGACCTGCAAAGTCTCTGTGGTATAGTTGGGGGCATCATATCCTGCCTATGACCCCTGCAGTGACCTTGAGCAATTTTCTTAACTTCTCCCTGCCTGAAGCTTTATAAGTTATTTTCCTTGGAGCTCTAATGATGAAAATAATGTATGTGCCTCATACAATAGTTATGGGAGAATTAAGAGTAATAATTCATGTAAAGTTATTAAAAAGAGTGCCTAATGTAAGCAGAGTGCTAGATGGTCTGTTTTTATCAAATCAATATTTGTACATAATTTAAAAAATAAAATAGTAATGGGTAGGAAGAAAAGGAGATAGGATTCTAACTACTTCAAAAACAGAATTTCTAACCTTCTGAGGTACCTTTCCTACCAATTCTTGAACATGTTCCAGGCTGTGACTGAAATAATGAAAAGAAGATTTCTATCTCTCTTTATCTCTTTCTCTTTCTCTCTCTCTGTCACTCTCTCTGTTCCTGTCTCTCTCTGTCTCTCTCTCTCTCTCTCTCTCTCTCTCTCTCTCTCTTCCAGGAACTTGCATTCCACTAAGCTACATCCTCAGGTCTCTTAATTTTTTTTTTTTTTGAGACAGGCTATCACTTGCTTGTCTAGGCTGACCTTGAACTTGGATCCTCCTGCCTCTGCTTCCCTAGCTAGGATCCCAGTCATGCACCAGCACTCACAACATAAAGGGATTTTCCATAACCGCTTATATGAAAGTGTATTGATTGAGAAAAGTCTGTTTCTGATTCTTCCTCTGCTAATTCTTCACATTCTGAATATCAAGAATAACGCCTGTCCACAATGTGTTCTATGAGTCTCTTTACCCTTTGCCTTTAAACATTTTGAAATTATTTCCTGTCAGCTTTGAAGTATTGGACAATTGTGTGTATTCAGTTGCCATGGTGTTTAATAATGTTTACTGTTGTTGCTGTTATTATTATTGCTACATAGTAATAGTATTAACGGAATTATTATTATTATAAAACTGTTGCTTGTGTCTGTGGGCATTATGGCTATAAAGAAGTTCAAATAAAGGATTGCTAGTGAAATTCATGACCCGCCTTGCTGTGTGTCTCAGCCTGGCTCTGAATAGTTCAGCAATGGAAAATTTTTTCTCTTCCCTCTTGACTAAATTTCATCTTCTTAGTGGCTTTCCCTAACTTTCTGGGTTCTTTTTCCTCTGGTAACTTTTTAACAGGCCGCTGGCTAGGTTTTGCCCTCCCAGTGACCTTTTGGCTCCTAGCTAGGCCTCTTGTCTCTGCATTTCCATGTTTCCTTTGCCTCTCCTGTCCCCACCTGCACTGCTCAGCCTGCTTCCTGTCAGGTCATCAGTAGGTCTTAGTCATTCAGCTCAGATCATTGACCTAGCAAAGCATAACTAAGCTCTAAATTAAGTCTTTCAACTGTGGCATGTGCTCCTGAGCTCATCAGAAATGAGAATGAGATAATAAATGAAATAAGAGCAAATGTTGTCTCCCAGAATGTTTCCAATAACTACATAAGCAAGCAGTGAAGGAAAACTTGATGTATGAGAACCAGAGAGGAAATCCAGAATGTTGTATGACCCAGGGTTATAAAAAGAAAATGGGCCAGCAAAGCTGAACAGAGACCAGTGAAAATTTCACAACTGTCCTGAATTGTATGGATGGAAAGATGGGTCAATGGCCTTCCTCCCCTTTGTAACTGGAATTGATCACTGGGACGAGCAATCATGCTTCGTCTGACCAGAATGACAATCACTGCCAATTCCTCTACAGTCCTGTAGGTACCAAGACTCATTTTCCTGAAGCAACCTCAATTTCCTTTTCTAAGTTTTGCCACCTTTCTGAGGAAGTGCTGCATAATCAGGGGACTGTAAATTATGATTTTTTTCTGGAAGTTTCCTTTGTCATTGGAATTCTCTTTTTTATTTATGCAGGTATATTTTGTGGAAACATCAATGCCCTGCAAAAAAAAAAAAAATTGCTATGCAATTGAAGCCTCTTGGTAAATGGTGGAATTTTGGCTCTATTGAGAAAGAGCAGAAAAAAATATAAAGAGATCATACAAGGGCACATAAAACAATAAAAGTGAAGAGCCTAAGGTAGCCTGTGTAAAGGGCCAATGATTGGTAACCTCCTTCCTGCCAAAAGAGAATATTTCCAGACTATGCTGTGAAAAATACACAATAACTCAGGCAGTATGGACAAAGGCTAAATAATCTCACAATTAGGCAAAAAGAGGGGAATAGGCTGAAAACTCCTGAATTGTTCAATACAAGAGAAACACTGGCAATGTCTCAAGTTAAAAGTCCCTAGTGGATTTAACTCACCATTCCCACCATCGCTCAGCAAACCTCCCAGTACGTTGAGGGGCCTGCTGTCACTGCAAATGCTTGGGCTTACTAGAAGATTGTTTATTTTAGCTGTTAAAATTCCACATGTCATCTCCTACCTTCTCTTGGGCTGAAAAACACTGAATACAAGAACAAGATAAGAAAACTTGCCCTTTGCAATAAAAAGAAAATGTATTTTGATTTATCAGGTATCAGAATGGGTTAGACACACTTATTCTTTAAGTGTCCCTGTGTATCTATTGCCTTCTCCACACACTTCTCCCCAAACAGATTTGAGGTTGGAAAAAAAAAGCTTAGGAACTAGAATTAATAGCAGCATGAGACCATTTAGGACATAATTTTTCATAACTCTTTTGTTATATGGGATTGAACCCAGGTCTTCATACATAAGCTGCACTCACAGACCTCTTTTTTCTAAGAAAGAATTTTTCTGGCCCAATCATAGTGTTAAGACAATTAGAATTTCTGCCAGCAACACCCAGTTGAGCACAAACTATTAAAAACAGGAGAGCACCTTATGGGAGTGACTTTCAAATTATTCTCTTAACCATACTCTCTTCCCTGGCAAATAGAGTATCATAGAGGACCTGTTTTGTTTTCTGTAAGAGAATTAACATAGCATATGGAAAAGAAAATTTGAGAGGTTTTCCAAATTGTGAGGAAATCACAGCTAGTGGAGCAAAAAAGTGACAACCTGTGTGAGAAAGGTTGGAAGTGCAGCAACCAGCCCTAGTTAAAAATACCGATACCTATGATGCTCAGTATATCCATAAGTGTTATTTTAAAATAGTGTCTCAAAGCTTGTAGCATACTAGCAAAGATGCAGCTGCTGGGCTGTTTTTCTTGGCAAGCATCAAGATCCTTTGTGGGTACTGAATAAACCCTGGGCTTCCACGCCAAGAACTCTAGAACCAGACTGCTGGATGGTTCTCCTGAGAGTTCAAGTATTTGAGTGAAAAGATACGTGTAAAACTCACTTCTTATTTGGATGCGAGGAAATATGGGGCCCTAAGCAGGTGTGAAAACATGGCCAGGCTTCTGTCAATGTGGTGCTGGGTATCAGTGGTCCCAGGGGATGATAGGAAATGAGCCTTCCCAAGCCACAGACTCTTGGCAGAAATGCTCAGCTCCATGCATTGCTCTGAAGGCCAAGTGTCCACCTTGACTCTGTTGACCTGGTTTCCTTGGGGCTTTCAATTAAAAGCACATTCCTTTCCTCCCACCACAGCTTTCAACTTTAGTGCAGGTCAATAAGCACCTGAAGTTTGTTGGCCAGCAAATAATAAGCTTAATCAGCCTCCTGATGAGTGAAAATGCTCTCCAAGTCTCACAGCACTTGAGCCTTTGGCATTTTCCTATTCAAGATAAGCCTGGATAAGATCCGGGATCAGCAGTAGTTGATGAGGTTTGAAGTGCTCAAACACTTACTCATTTTTTAAGAGAACTTAGTCTTATAACCCTCAAAAAAGCACATAAGGAAGAACATGATTTTTCTCACCAAAAATCTTCCATCCTTTAGCTTTCTTTAGAAGTAAAATTTAAAACTGGCAAGAAATTTCTGGAGTAAAGTTAATTGTTCATGGGTTGCTAAGAGGCTATAATATTTCATATCTGGAGTGTCCCCAAAGGCCTATGTATTAAAGTCTTTGTATCCAACTTCTTTGGAACCTTCAAGGACAGAGCCTCATGAGAGGCCATCAAGTTACTAAACTTTTAAAAGGAACTGGAGCCCAATTCTTCTTTCACTTCCAGGTTCCGGTGACAAAAGTAACTTTGCTCCGCAGTGTACCGTACTGCCTCAGCACAGGCCCAAAAGAACTGGGCCAACTGTCCATGCACTGAGCCTCTAAAACTATGAGCCAAAATAAATCTTTCTTTAAAATGTACTGACTATCTCGGGCATCAGTTGTGGTGACAGAAAACCGAATAAGACAGAGGCCAAAGAGACTATTTAAAGCTTAGCAAAGAAATGAAAAACACAGTCTTCATATCTGTAAAAGTGATCAACATTTGCTTCATTTGAGGAGAATTGGTACAACCCAAAAATAATACTTTTATGGAAATGAGTCATCCAAAAAACAATTTATGGTGGCCCTTTCAAAAGCATAATACTGGTGATTTCTGTGGTAGATTGACTTAATTGATGTTATTATTCATAAACAAATACTTAGGTTAGGAAAATTAAATCTTCACTCAGGGACTTATTTTTCCTATCAAAAATCATGTGCCAGTGGACTCTGAAATATTTAGTGAGAATGGGGTTTGCACAAAGCTAGGGAGCAGTGGTTTGAGAAACAGTGGAGTTTCTCAATAGGTTTTAAGCAAATACTATTGTTTAATTCCCATAAATTATTAGGTAAGCTTAGATATTCTGCATTATTCCTCATACAGATTAATTAAAGGACTCTTATCTCTTTGCTCATGACATGAGAAGTATTCAATGCACAGAGCATATTACTTTGCAATGCATCTGACCTTGTTCATAGTTCAAATAAGAACATGCACAAGCCAAATATATGCTTTATACATATATTCTTTCTTCTTTACCCTATGGTGGAATTTTTAAGCTCCTAAAAAGAAATAGAAAGTAATATCTGAGTCATCTCATTAAAAGGGGAAGCTTATTTCAGGAATCTTAGCAAGGAAGTGCATCTGCCTAACACAAAAGCTTTCCTTTGCACTTGACATATTGTCCCTGCCTTGCTAAACCTTTCAACTTGTGCTAAAAGGCTTGAAAGCATGACTTCCTCCCTAGTCAGTCCTCTCCGGCAGCCTCTGACCTCCTTGCATTACCCTAAATCCATGGTTCACCAGGCAGCATCACAGAGAATGGTCACCTTGTGCCTGATTCATACAAGCACATCACCACGATGCAGGGCTTAATTGTCACAAAATGAGAACTGCCTCCATGACAAGTGAGAGAAACTAAGGAGCAGCTGTATTCTTATCGAAGTCCCTCATTGGTAATCTTGCAAATGGGCACAAAGGTAGTTTTGGTTTTGGATAACAAAAAGAGTGCTTGGTTAAAGACGCAATAAAGTTCTATTAGGCCTTAGTCAAATACTACACTGTGCATTCAAATTAAATGTTGTGATGAAGGAACCCAGAGGGGAATGTGCCATTTGATGTAAAAGTCTGGAAGAAGCCAGCCCTTGTGCAAGACTATAAGATAAGGGAGGGTGTTCACGTTCGGCTACACACTTGGAAGGGATGGCATGTGACATGGGAAGAGAAGAGAAGGGAGCTGGCATGAGAAGGACAGGTTGGAGAGAAACTGCAAGAGCAGCCCAGAGTACTAGTTTGGTGGGCCCTGACTGTCTATGCCAAAGGACACTGAGTATTCTGTACACAGATGCAAGCCACTTAAGGCTTATGAGCAAGAGAGTACTCTGCTGGGGAGATAAATTTGACCCCATCAGTGGGCTGGGTTAAATAAAGGAAGGACAGGAACAAGACAGCAGTCAAGTGGCTGGGTAATAACTGAGTCCTGGGTGAAAGTTCAGCTTTAAGTTGGGGACAGGGGAATCAAAGGCTCAGATGAGAGTTAAAGCTGAGGGGGGTAGGGCCAGAGAGATTGCTCAGTAGAATAAGTGCTTGCCTGGCAAGTGCAGGGTCCTGAGTTCAATCCCCAGTACCACACACACACAAAAAAAAGTTTAAAAAAATAAAAAAGTAGAGGGAGGTAGAGGAACCACTCTGTGGTTCCAGGTTAGAATGACAAGGACAATTTTGTCCAAGATTACCAATGTTGGGTAAGGATGCATATGTGCCCCCACACAGCCTTGAAGACAGAGGATTTCAAGGTAGAAGAGTTAAGAGCCAGAAATTAGGCTACAGGTAGGGAAGAATGTCCTTATAAGGTCAGACCCCAAGGGCTCACTCAACACCCATTCCACAAACACTGAGTGAATAAATGAGACTGGAGAGTGAGAGAAAAATCTAAGTACATAGTTATTAATTTCACTTGTGACAACGCTAGAATACAATGGGATTCAGATATAAATAATGCCTGAAAAGTCTAAAAGACCCAATGAAGTAGGTGCTATTAAAAAGTTTGCTTAAATTGAAACCATTCCTGTCTTCTAGACCTGACTAAGTAAAACTGGCATAATATGATGCAATTGTGCCATACAACACAGCTTTCATTAATGAAGTATAACAACCACTCACAAAATCCAGTCATATTTTTAAAGCACCAAGAGTACTGGGACTGCTCAAGAAATTAGGCAATCAAAATAAACCTATGGCATTACTGTAAAGTGGTAGGCTTTCTAATCCAAGGATCCAGGCACCACGCTGTCAGAAGTGCCTCATTACATAGATGTCCAACAGTTCGAGTCTCTCACTGAGCAGAACGCTTCAGTACATCAATTGTTGTAAATTGCTCTGTTTTGTTTTATTCTATTTTGTTTTCCATCCTGAAACTAGCAGCAAGTTATAGCAAGAAAGTTACAGATCATGGTCATTTCCCCCAGTGTTTGATTTTTTCCCTTTAATTTCTTGAGAGTTTGGGGTGTTGTTAGAAGATAACTGGGAACTCTTGCTAAGAAACTGTCAGTGGCTGAAAAAAAAAATGAGGAACTCTGTTACAATATTGTCATATTTATATTTCCATAGCATTTTTACTAGGAAGAGTTTAGAGTAGGCTTAGAACTATTTTATTATACCAGGATATCCGGAAAATATGATGGTATTCATGTTATAGGATTTTTTTTCTTGGTCAATAGAACTTCCTGTGCTCTACCAATAAAGAATATTATTAAGATGTCAGCCCTTAAATCTGAGCCCTCTTTTCATGGTCAGTCCTTTTTAAACCTTTGTAGTGAATCTATCATCCAAAATGATATTCACTAAAGTGCCCTCGGCTGCAGAGCTAAGCAGCATTAATAATTTGAAGAATCCTGACCTTCCATTTTCGAAGAAAATAGTGTTAACACCTGAGTAATGGTAGCAGTGGAGGTGGGAATGAGGACACGAGGCGAGAGAGTGGGAAAGAGCTGTACCCAGGCACCCAGGTATGCAAATTTTACCTTTTAGCTAAAAATAAACAAATAAATTGCACAGAGAACATTACAACTCTGTCAGTGGAGTCCAGAAATCTCCAAGTGGCTCCTCATCTTTTTTTCAAGCCAGCTGCCAAGGATAAGGTAAAATGAGTTCTGGCTAATGGAATTCATAAATCATTTGTTAGGAGCCGGGCACCTTTCAACTCTAGCATTCTTTTGTGTGGTCCTCAAACAAGTTGGCAGCTAAGGCATTTAAAATACCTCTGAGCACATACCTTTCTCACTGTACAAACCCTCCAAGAAAGGGGAGCGAGGGGGCTAACAACTCTGCCTTCAGGACCTATCAAATGATTTCCACACAGGCAGACAGACCCAGAGACAGGTTTGTACCAACCATGACAAGGAAGGCCAGGAGGGTGGGTAAACAGCTCAGCAGCGCAACCATTTAGTCCTCAGACTGTCATACAGAGGCTTCTATAAGCTAGTCTTGCTAGGGATGCAAAACTAAATGAAACCCAACTGTTGCCCTCAGCAGGTTCTATCAGGGGAAGAGCTATAAGGACCCTCCTCAGCCACCACTGTTGAAGATAACAAGGCCAAGCCACCTTCCTGCTGGTCCCCTCCAGCTCTACAGACGCTCCTGTGGGAGGTAGCAGGGCAAAAGCTGTGCAGGCCTGAGCTCCCCTTGAGCCCCCTGCAGCCACCTATCAGCCTTCTTTCTCCTGCTCAAGGCTGCTCCCCGGCCCCCAAGACCCCTTCCCTAGACTCGCTCCATTCACATGCTCAATTCCCCCTTCAGTGTTTGAGTCCACCTCTTTAACATGAGTCCATGTAGCCTGTAGCTGCATATGGTTGTGCAAATTTCAACCAATGGTAGAGCACTTTCTTAGTATGTACAAGGGCGTTCATTCACTCCCCATCACCACAAAACAAAAACTTTAAAAATAAATAAATTTATGGGAAATGAAATCGAATGCAATGTACAACTCAGTGTTTCAACAACCTAAACACATTGCAAACACTCCATAGTCACATGTGGTCAGTGGCCACTGTGGTAAATGGCACTGATCATCCATATCCACCTTTAAAGAAACATCTACAGGATAGCGCTGCTCTGAATTCATATTCAAACAGTGGCTGTGGATTGCTTTCGGGTGTGAAGCTCACACAACAGCAGTTGCACCACTTATATTAAAAAAAAAATCATCTGTAAAAAAAATTAAGCTATAATTATGCCAAACAATTTATTCCCCTACACACACAAAGACCAGAGACAACATTTTTTTCTTTATATTCCAAAGAAAGAAGATAACAAAGAGATATGGTAGAAATTGAACTGAAATGAGCTAGGAAAAGAATTAGCTCATCTTTTAAACAGTCTTAGACTTTGGAGATCTTTGTAAAGAGGTACTTCATAATTATCCTAATTCTCACATAATACTCTACAATTCACATAAATATTTTAATCTTTGTATTGTTCCTTTCATATCTAATAAAAAATACATTGAAAGCCTGTACAGTTATAATGTGTATGTCACATACAAAGCACAAGGCAGTCTGCAGTCACCAGGAGCAAACAGAGAAGAATTAAATACAGAGGAGGTCACGTGACATGTTCTCACAAAGAGGCTCCCAGTGCTGTGTGGCTGGGAACCTTGTTGTTGCCTCTTTAGAAGCCCTGGTGGGTGCTGTCTGCCTGGGTGGTGCTGGAATATTGACTTCTCAAGGCCCAGGGCTCCCTTGATGCTTTGCTCCTCCAGCTGTCACCTGTGAGCCTGTTCTCTAGTGTGCCAGCAACCGCACCAATGTCCCATACTAGGGTCATGAAGGTGCCACCATGACAGAGCTGTGAACCGAAAGCCAGTGGGAATGTAACAGTGGCCAGCTTGGTGGCTCAACATGAAGGAGAAAAACTAGCTCCAAACAAAACCTTTATCCCAGTCCAGTCTCCAAACCATCATGTGTTAGAAAGACAACATATAAAAGAGGGAGCAAAGCTTGAATTCGGCAGATGCTTTTGCCTCTTTCCACCTGCACACAATGGTCTTCACCTGACTCTCTAGGGTGGCTTCCTTGTTCCCCAGGACAGTTCATCAGGAGGGCAGATGGCCACTCAAGATTTACTAAATCAGTTTCTAGATTTTTTTTTTCAATGTTGAAAGTTGAACCAACGCATCACATGTCATAGGGTGGAATCTACCATGAATTGGCAGCTGCAACCCCAGCTTCTCTGTTTTGATCCTGATTCTGCCCCACCTCCAGGTGTTATACCTGTGTTCCTGGTGGGCTATGCTGAGACCCTGCTTCAACAAGTATTCACTGCTGCCCATACTTGAGGGTGCCCACAGCCTTCTTGGAGCTTCAGGAGGAAACACTCTTCTATGATATGGTGCAAATATCTGAGAATGGAGAATGCTGGAGAGACACAGGGCCCTCACCCTTTGTCACTGGGTACCTGGAGGAGGAGAGCATGAGGACCACACAGGAATGGAATTCCAGTAATGTTGTGGCAGGAAAAGGAGAAGGAAAAGGATCTCGAAGCTTAGCCTTGGGGAACCCACAGGAAGGGCCTTCCTTTTGAATTAAGAGCCTTGCAGGGGCTGGTAGGAAGTACCTTTTCCTTCCTTCATATATTCCTTGGTTCTGCTCACTGTTTCCCAGAGTACTTAGGTTTGTGAAAGAGTAACACTTAGAATATCCATTAATTGTCTAAGATTCACCTATAAATACAGAGCCCCTGACAATAAGCCTTTTGTTTTCCCCTCTTCTCATGAGTCAGAGGAGTTCATTCTGCTGTTGTAGCAGCATTCTTGCTGCTTATCATGCAAGAGAGAGGTCAGGGCAAGACCCACTGCAGCAACTTAACTAGCAAGCATTGCCAGGTGGGGTGGGAAGCTGTAGAGGAAGAGACAAGCAGAGGAAGGAAGATTTCAAAGCCCACATGGAAAGCTCGTAGGCTTAGCTAATCGGCTGCTCTGTGACCACCAAGTTGACAGTTTTAATTGCATTTGGCAGAGGAGCTAATTATGGTTAGAGAACATTAACAGTAAGGCTGCAATGAGTCATACTGGGCAGGGGAGGTGCAGCACACAGGTGACATCCCTGTGCAACTTGGGTGCTACTTTGAGGATTTGGAAAGACATTTCAACTGAAAGTATTCAAGATGAAAAGAAGGGGAGAAAAGCAGGACTGTGAAGACTGAATGGTGAGCAGGAAACAGAGTTTAAAAGCCATAGACTAATAGCCCACAAAAGGGAGCAATAAGTGGGAAACAGCAATTAATTGGATCAATCTGCTAAGGCTCAAAAAGGTCTGATAGAAAGACGACGTAATATCCTGATCTCCAACTTTGGATCCCAAATCTTCCATATGACTGATAATTAAAGCCAGCCCTTGGAATATAAATTCTGAAATTTGTATATTCAAAGCAGGGAATGCTGTGAGTCCTTTGACCCTACTCCAAAATTTTCATTTGGGAGGTAAACTCCTTAAGATCTTTCAAAAAGATGTTTGGAAACATCCTGTATAACCATAACACTCTTGAGGTTCAAATGAAAGAACCAAGAAATGACCTTCCAAACGCTAGCAGCCTCCTGCACAGCCCACAGAACTCGCTTGTGAAGACTGCTCTTAGCATCAACCTGTACTTGCCGAGGACATTGTCAGGCCTTCTTCCTTCATTTTGTCACCCAACTTTCATACTTGTGGGCAAAGGGACCCACATGTTGGCAGAAGCACAACAGCTAGTTTCAACACACTGAGCAGAGGGGCCAAGCACGCCCATCATTTGCCAGCTCAGAAGAGCAAGCACGGACCACAGCTAGCCAGGACTCCCTCCTCAACTGTCATCTAGGGCAGCCCTGGACAACAAAAGGAAGACCAGCCCTGGGAGCTGCATAGCACAAGCATGCCAGAGGTTAAGGATGGCTGGATATTTTTTCCATGTAGTTTTGAAAATAGATAGCAGATACAGCTCCATCTCTTGGGAGATAGTTAGTCAAGTTTCATCATTAGGGAAAAAATAAATGAGAGAAACCCAGTGTGGTATATGGTGTTGTCAGTTGAGAAATAAAAAAGAACCATTTTTTTCTGGTTATTTGGAGAGATATTTTACTCTGTGGCACTTCTAAGCAAAAGAAGGGGAGCATTAAATGGCCCCAATGTTAGAAAAAAGATCCTAAGATGCCTTGTATCATTGAAGTGTTTGAAGAATCTATACCAAGTGGAAGAAAAGAGCTAAATGGTATCTCTAGACCATCTGCAAGAAAAGTTTCACTGTAAGGACTCTTTAGAGCAAGATGCCTGGCAAAGACCCACACCAGAGGCCTCAGAGCGCAGGGCACAGGTGGTGTCTGGGCCTGCTCATTCGAATACCCTGCAATGCATGGCCCAAGGAGCCGGGGACTCCATAGGCTTGGATTCAGCAGGTCATTTCCAGGCAGTGCCAGGGCTGCAGAATCCATGGACACACACAGCTCTCCAAGGGGCTGGGTTAGCATTCAAGAAAACAGAGCCTGTGAGAAATCCAGTCTGTGCTTTTTCTTTATTAGGCAGAGCCATTGCACAATGTGCTAAGCCTCTCAGGAGGACAGGATGAGACTCGCCTACAGCTAAAGAGCATCAGTCTGTCTACAAAGCCCACGAGGCAGGAGTCAGGGAAGGAGGCGGCTCGGGGCTGACTGTTGGATCTTTGTGACAGAATCATCTCTCTCAAGGGTCACATTGCGGAAGGCTGGGGTTATGGTTCAAATACACGTGTAGCTTTGAAGACCTTTTTTTACATTAATAGAAAAGTTTGTAATTCTGTTCCATGTTTTCTGTCTTTAAGTCACAACTTAAGTTATCCTTGTAAATCATACCAAGACTTCTTCCCTCTCCACCTTCACAAGTGGTGATTTATCTCTAGGCCTATGAAAAGTCCTTGGAGACTTCTGAACACCTGTTAAGAAAACTGAGAATCACATTAGTTCTGGAGAGGGAGCTGGAATTGTCAAACACATTGGGGTTGAACTAGATTTTGTGGTAATGGAATCAAAGGGAATATATAAATTCACAGTATTTTTAGCTGAAAAAAATCTGACTCTTAGGCAGGCATATTCTGTTTGCCCACCTAAAAACTGCATCTCACATGATCCAAGCAAGAAGACCACTTTAGCTATTTGTTGAAAAGCTTCACTTCCACTGCAAAACCAGTTTAGCACTTGTTCGTTAAATTTAAAACATCAAAGAGGATTTTCAAATCTGGAAAACATTTATGAAAAATTTAAATGGGGTGTCACTTTGGCAGTGTAAGTGGCATGCACTGTTTGATTTTCAACTATTTACAGATGTCTGTGACTCTGGGATTAATACATATATTTTCCAAGACAAATTTTATATGCAAAGTTTTGACCAAATTTGCCTGAGACAGAAAAATTAGTTTAAATTTACCCAGTGTAGGTAGAACTATTCCACTATGTGCAGTATGTATCTCTCTACATGTAAAAAAAAAAAAAAGAGGAACATTTTTATATGTGTATTGCTATCATTGCTCTTGATATAGAAATTGTGTATGAGAAGATTTAAGAACTTAATGTTCTATTCTCATTTTTGTTTAGAATTTCTGAGTTCCAAAATTGCCAAATTGTGTCTTTCTGGGAGCTTTCTTATGCTTGGGAACTTTCTTTCAATAATTGTCTGGAAGCTAGTCATACAAGACAATGCCAAAAGCCAATATGAACTTGAAACATATCTGGCCCTCAGCAAATCTAAAAGTTTTCCCAAACACTGTTTTTCTGCCACAGATTTCAGTAATGAACAATTCTGACTCAGAGCTTCTACCCTTGGGGGAAAGAAGGAGAAAGTTCAGGGCTTTGCCTAGAATATTTTGAAAGATTAAATGTTCTCGGTAATTCACGTTTGAGTTATCATTTGTGTCATTTCTTATTTCTAAAATGATTCAATGTGGCTTACTAAAGTACATGCCATACTTTAAAATCAAGCCAAGAAAATGGAGGAAAAGCAAAAATAGGAGTTGCCATAAGTATTTTTCACTAAAGATTAGGATCTAAAATTTTTTAGCCAACTAAAAGAAATACTTTGGAGACTATTAGAAAAAATAGAATGGCAGTGGAGAAGTATATTTACTTGTGGTGCTATGACCTGAGTAGACACATTGACGAGGTCAGATTATGGTATGCTCTGTGGTTTTCTTATGTAATATAATGATTATGAAAAGATTGAGTTCTACCTTCCCTCAACTAAAGCAAGTGACTCAATTCCAAAGAAGAAAACAATAAAAATCATTCTATGAATAGGGCAGAAAGATGCACTTGGGAAAACCAGCTGAGTCCAAGGCTGATTTCATCCAAGAAGAGAATTTCTGTGTCTACCAAAATGGACAGATTGCATGTCCTTCATGCTGTCTTCCCTGGGTATTATTATCTTTAACCCCTGAAAAAGGTTTAACAGTATCCCACAACCCTCAGCATCTCACTCAGGAAGTTATTTAAAATTACACATCCTAACATCTGCATGCCTCTGAGTTAATATCCTAGGCATCTTATTTCATAGAGTGCCTCTGCTCATTCAGGACAAACAGAATTGGTGACCATCGCTCTTAAATCTTTGACACAATGAATCCCTCAAGGACACGTTCCTGCCAATGCCTTCTGTAACCCTGCACACTGCTGCTTACTCCTTCCCTATCTCCCAGCTGCTCCCCTGAATCTGACTTTTTCTTTTTCCCTAGGTAGTGCTGACCCTTTTATATTTTTGGTTGTTAGTATCACACTTGTGACACAAACAGGCATGTACATTCAAGTCGTCCACCAAATAAGTCTTTCTTGAAAGTTGTCTTCTCTTGGTCATGGTAGCAAGATTTTCAGCTGCCTGCTCCACATCTTTACATAATTATCTCACCAGTTTTTACCTTGATTCTCATCTCAGTTGATCATCTCTTCTTGATCAGCAGCACCATCACTTGTAGTTTATCAGTCAGGCAGATTTGAAAATTCAAAACCACCACCCTCCTTTTCTTGCTGCAATTACCATTCTTAATTAATTGCCAGCCCCCTGAAGAGTCTTTACAGTAGCCAACTCTTGTATCAGTCTTCACTTTCTTCCCTCTGTTCCTGCCCTGGGGGCCCAGGCTAACTCCACCCTATCCTCCTGTGTAGATACATTGAGAAGAGTTGTAATAACTTGGGGAAGATTAGCTGTTAATTTTAATTTTAATCACTTATTTTTGCAACACTGGAGATTGCAAAGCTTTCACTCTGAGATACATCTCCAACCCTCTCTTTTTTGATACAGGGTCTTGATAAGTCACCAAATTGTCTGGACCTGAAATTTCAATCCTACTGCTTCAGCCACCTGGATTACTGGCATGTGCCCCCACCACTGGCTACAGCATTACTTTTTAGAGTCATAAAGTATATCTCTGGCTTTAAGTTTTGTTTTCTTTTACTTAAAAGAATAAGTTGCAAGATCTTCAGACCTTAACCAACCTTTCCAAACATCCTTATCCCAACTCTGTGCCAATGTCCATATTGTTTCTTCCAGTGGAAATGTTGCTCTCCTCCCACCTGAAATTAGACCCAGAATCTAGTCTTATGGAGGAGTTAATGTACACTCTGCACATCAACTATAGTGACATCTCTCCCAGAGCTGGAGTTCAATTAATAGTGAATGAATGACTAAATAAATGAATGAACCAATATTCATCTCAGAATTGTCTCTTGGATGCATCCTTCAGGAAATAAGAGTATTTTTTATTTATTCATAATAGTCCTTTTGGAATAATCTTTTTTTCGTCCTGCCACTTTTTACTTGCAGGCAAAGAAAAAACTCTGCTATGTAACCCTATACAGGATGCAGAAAGCCTTTCAAGAGTGCCATGTTGTCACATCCACTTAAGGTGACCTTGTTTCACACCACAAATCAGAGGATCCATGAGGGGCACGCCCAGGCATGGACACAGGGAAATCTACAGAATGAGACCTCACACTTAGTCTTGAGAACAAGTACTGCCCAGAAGACAAATACCCCAGCTAGGAAAGAAGTGAGGAGCCCCAAGAGCACCCTTTGCTCTTCTCCCACTGCTAGTGTGGGTGCAGTGACACCACAGGACACTGTGATTTATCAGGAGAAAACAGCCTGGTAATAGGAGTAGGACCAGACCTCATTAAGATGAAACAGTGTCTGATATCCTTGAGTCAGACAAAAGAGAAGATGAAATTGATGTGGTCAGCATTACTGCCAAGCTGCATTTGAAAAGAATAAAACGAAGTGGCAATTGACAACACTTTGGGAGGAAAATACCCACAAATTAAACAGGAGTGCATTGAATGTAAACCTGTAGTCTTAAATGCATTAAAAGATGACTTTGCATTGCATTTCTTTCCACAGTGAGATCATTTCGTAACAGATCTATAAAAGGAACAAGGTGTATACATTTAAAATGCTTTTGCCAAAGCCCTACAGCAAAGGGTGGTAGTGGGATTAATGTAATTACCAAACTGTCATCTCTTTGAAGGGCTATAAAGACAAAAAGGGTTTCATCAAAGAGGGACAGGAGGAAAGAAACTGGTGACACTTGACCTAAAAATATGACTGTCCTCACCCAGTGCCTCAAATGTCTTTAACTATTGATGAGGGGACTGCTAGACATCAAGCACTGTTCTGCTTCTTGCTACCTCCTAAACCTGTAGTAAGGTGGAGATACTTAATGGGAAGGTCCCTTCACTGTGGAGACATGCAATCAAAAGATGGCACGGTCCCATGCAGATAAAAATCCACGTCATGCGACTGCTTTTGAGAAGACAGTCAACATCTGAAGAGCAACTGGGTAGTGAGCAGCATTTCCCTCCATGTCAGATTTAATATTACTCCCTATTGTTATTCATCAATGTAAGAAAACTTGGAAATCACTTTGTCCCCATCCAAGGAAAGTATTTATGTTTTCCTTTAAAAGGCTCCAAAAGTACTCTTAGTCTGTTACCAGGGATGACCTCAAACCTTTCCTCTCAGTCTTTGATCCCTCTCCCCATGCTCATTGCATTTGCAAAACAACCAAAGACTACCACTGGGCTAAAGAAGTCATCTCCGGGACACTTGGGGGTACAGTAAAAGTCAGACCCACTGTGGAGCTCATACACAGGGAAGGAAGCTCCACTGATCCCTCCTGGCTACATGGCCCCTTTCACCCTGTTAAGGTGACACCCTCTGTCTTTCTAACAATTTTTAAAGTGAAACATATATTAACTTGTTATAACATGAGGGCATGTTTTGAAATGAATTCATGCATAATCTAAGTCTTGATTTTTAAAAACTTCGAGTGAGATACATGTACACAGAATAGATATTCTGTAGCTTAAAAATAAATTCCTTGTTGTTAGGCCATTTCACAAGAACAGCAGGTAGCATGGAATAAATCTTTGGAGAGCTTTGTCTTATTGGCCATGCAGCTCTTCCTCAGCCAACTGTGACAGCAATAATACAGGGTGCAGTTCTTCTTCCACAGTGCTGTGGGAAGAGGCAAAGCAAACACAAAAAGTGCAGTGTGTTCCTTGCAGAGACTTGCTTTGAAATTCGACCAATAATAATTGCGAAAGAGGCAGGCTCCTTCCCTTCACCCGCCAGAAAGCCACTTCAACCCAACAGCTGACTTAAAAACCAAGGAATATAGGCTCCTCTGGTTGCAATTTTACTCTTTAAGGTAAGTAAATTCTTCCAGTGGGTCACAGGAGTGACGCGGATAAGTACAAAGCCACGTGAGACTGGCAGGTCAGGAATCTATCTGGCCCTGCTTCTGGTGACCAGAGCTCTATGAGGCTATTCCCACGTCTCTCTAACCAATCTGTCCCTCTGTCTGCGTTGGTGGTATAGTGGTGAGCATAGCTGCCTTCCAATCTCTCCCTCTTCGCAAGGTGAAATTCCACAATCTCACAGATTGAGAAAAATTCACCAATAACAGTAAAAAGAAAGCTTCTGTGGAAGACTGGGAACCTGGTGAATGCTTATCTTTGTATTTTTTGTTTTTGATGCCTAGGACTGAACCCAGGGCTTCCAGCTTGCTAGGCAAGCATTCTACCACTGAGCCAAATCCACAGCCCTTGAATGCTTAATTGAAATCACAGCATGCTCACTATGTTTAGGGAACTTTCTTAAGGGATTCATCTTTCTAGCTTTGGCTGTCCTGGTAAATTTTTTTCTAAGGAGAATTGCAACAGAAGACAGAAGAGTTTAAAAACAAAACAAATCATTTTTCCAGATGCTAGAGCCAATATAAATATGGTGCATGAGAGGGCCAGCCGGGTGGGAGGGACAGCAAGGAGCCCCATGCTGACCTTCTGTAGACCCCTCTGCCAAGGCATCCATAAAGCTACTTTACGAGCCAAGCAGAAATGGCAGAGCTTAACCCCCCAAAAGCATCAGAAAACAAGTAAGAACTATTGAAAAATGTAACCCTATACTATGGCTGTGAAAAACACACATCTCCTTTTCTCCTTGTTTAACATACAGCAAAGAGTTACTTGTTAATGAATTGTCTGTTAATGAATTGAGAGGAGCTTTTGTGTGTGACATAAAAAAAAAAGCAAAAATCCTACAAACAGGAGAACCATCATTTCATATTAATATAATTCCCTTTCCCACCCATTTCTCACAATCATGTACTCTTGATATATTTAATCTTTTGCAATGGTTCCCATAGCAACTCCTGGTAGTGGCAGAGCTGAAGGCTACTGAAATCTTGAAACTTAGCCCTGGCCAGAGCAGCAGTTTCTGTGTGTGTGTGTGTTTTTTTTAACCCTTTCGCTTTTTTCTGCCTCTCTAATTTTGTTTTTATATTCAATGGGGAGGGCCTCAGAGTTCTCCTTCAATTGACCAGCAGAATCTTCCCATGGTGAGGACAGACAATGCCCTGAAAGACGACACACTCTTTTAAAAAAGTATCAGTTTGTGATATATAATAATGACATTCATTTAGGGACATCAATGGTTGTACATATCATGCCAGGATTGTTTTTTCATTCCCTTGGTCTCCCTCCCCTCTCCTTTTCTTCCTGCCCCTTGCTCACCCTCAACAAGCCTATCTCCCTGCTTCCTACCATCCTGTTTTAGTTTGCTGTTGACGGCTTGCAGACCAGAGGCCCTGACTCCTTCAAATCTGCCTGCTCCATCTCTACTTGTGACTCCCTTACTAGCACATGCGCCTGTAAAGAGATGCCCTTTGGGGACCAGTAATTAAAGTGTCCCTGCGGAGTGAAAGCAGCACCTATGCTCAGCCTGTCAGTCCTAAGTCACCAGGAAATCTTGGGACTGCAGATCCCCAGTGTGAACCTTCACAGGAGTGACAGGGACAGCCTGCAGTGGCAGCCCTGGGATTGCATAATGCTTAAGAAAGCAAAGGGTAGGACAAGCTTCCCATTTCCTTCCTGTAATTTGTTTCTCTGCCCCCAGATAATACCAGGTCTGAGGAGTGGGCTCAGGGACTTGAAAATCAAATATTATTATTAATCACTATAATTACTTTTCTTGGCCCAACTGCAGAGCTGGGAAGCAAACCAAATTCTCTTGAGTGCAGGCTTCACTAAAACATGTGACGGAGCCACCATTACCTCACCCTTAGTCATAGCCACCAGAATATCATTGCAAACTTTTTTTGAAAAAATATAATTGAATTTGTTTACTTACATACATTTACCTCTTAAAAGACAAAGTTTAAAGCTGTCCTCTCCAAAAGCCAAAAAAGAAAAGTTTCTAACTCACAAATATAAAAAAAAACTTCTACGTAAACAAAATTACCATAAAAGTTAGTTACGTACATTGATTGGTATGAGAACAACTTTTGCTTACCAGTTGAGGGGGATTAAAGTCTCTGAGTTAATGATTAAGTGACTTGTTTGCAATTGTAACACTTGTACTTCTAAAAACTTAACAGCATAGTGTATGTTAGTAGATGTGCATTTAGGGCATCCCTCGATGTAAAACTGTAGAGTGCTACTAACACAAGAAATCACACATTCACGTATTTATTCTGATCGTTCTCCAAGATACAGAATTAAACGTTTTCATCTTTAACGAACCCTAAAACAGTGTGTTATGACAATTTACAAGTGGAAAGCAAAGTAGCCTAAAAAAACAGGGACATTTTCTACTTTGCACAGAAGTAAATATTAAATACGTTAAATGATTTTATTTAAAGCCATTATTATGGGTCATAAGATATACTAACATTCTGATTTATGGTCACATCAAACTACCCCATTATTGCATTTTATATTCAATAACAATTAAATAAACTATTTCTTTTTTTTTTTTCAAAAATGCTACTGTTTATTGATCATATAAAAACACTGCATAAAAACTAGTCTGAAGGGTCTGATCTCAGTATAAAAAGGGGGGCAAGGCAAAGTAGCGAGAGGCAGTCTAGGAGCGGCAGGACTATGGGTCCTTCTCCTCAGTTCCTTGGCAGGTCAGTCATTTTCCAATGTCTCACTTGAATGGGTCCCAGTGACACACAGAACTGACGGTCTCAGAGGGACTGCGGAGGGAAATAAACTATTTCAATTTTTTAACCAGTAGATTTACCACCAGGCAATTTTGTATCAGCAACATCATTGACCATTTATTATATATCACTGTGACTTAGCTTTATGAGTGGCAAGAAACCAAAGCTTTCATTTACGTGAGCTGTTTTAGGCATGTTGGATACTTAAATAATTTAGGACAGGTCAACTCACCCCATTCTGCCTACTTTCCTCACATAAAAAAAATAAATTACAGAAACCCAAACATCTCTTTGACCAAAACTTTCAAAATGTAGAGAATTTGACCCATCGGACTTTCAGAAAAATATAATTGCATACACACATCTTTAAGATTTTTCCACATTGTATGGGTCAAATGCCAGCCTTGGACACACAGTCCAACTTTCCTTTTCTCAAAAACATATATAAAGGTATAACTGACACAGAACACACAACGCACACAGTTGGGTAGTTTGGCTCGTGTGTCTATGCGTCACCACCCTCAAGACAATGGACACTACATCTTTCAGGTAAAGAGTTCCTTCATAATCTTTCTTATCTCTCCCCCACCAAGACCCCAAGACCTCATTTCAGTCTCCAGGCAAATAGCTATCTGCCTTAATTCACCATAGATGAATTTGTGTGTATGTATGTATATAATTTGTTGTTGCTATACTGGCTTCTGTAACTCAAAATGACTACAGGTCCATCCATGTGCCCATGTCTATTAGTATTTTATCCCTCTTTGTTGTTTCCCATTGTCTGGAGGTGAGAAAATTTTTTTCTGTTCACCTGCTGATGGTCACTAGGGTCATTATCCATCTGGTGTTATTACAAATAAAGCTGCTATGAGCATTTGCATGTGAAGTCTTTCTGCAAGCACAGTTTGATTTCTAGGCAGAGTGGTTAGATCATATAGTCTGAGTGTCTTGGTTGCTTTTTGCTCATTGCCGGGACAAAATACCCAACACCCAAAATGAAGGAAGGAAAGGTTTATGTTAGCTCCCAGTTAGTGGGGGTTTCAGTCCATACTCGGCTGGCTCCAAGGCAGAGGGGCACATGGCAGAGGGCAGCAATTCATGGTGGCAGAAAACAGCAAAGAGCAAAGACAAAAAGGAAGAGGAACAACAGTGGCAGAGGCAAGCCTCTGTCCTTACATTACCTTTAAGCTACATGCCCCAGTGTGGGTGTAGCACTCACACCCATAATCCCAGCAGTACCAAGACCCATAATCCCAGCCTTGGATCATGAATTAATCACAAAGTCTAGAAGCTGCCCCAATGACTGCATGAGGCTTTGGGGGAACAACTAGACACAAACCATAACAAAGTGGATCTCTAACTTGCTAAGTAGCTAGTGGATTGCTTTCCAATGGAGTTGTGCCCTTGTCAGAGATTACCAGCAGTACATGAGTTCCAGTTGCTCTCTCTCCTCACTAACACTGATACCATCATTCTTTCAATTTTAGACACTGCAGATTGTTGCAGTGCAGCTGTTGTTTAGCTTGAATTTCTCACATGATTGATGATGATCAACATCATCCTGCCAGGTAAAGATCTTCTGTCATGGATATATCTAGATCTTATGCTTATTCTGTTTGCCCCTGAGTCTTCACAGGTTTTCTACATATTCTGGAATAAAAGTCTGTTTTCACTTTCTTTGTAGTATCTTTCAAGGGGTACTTGGATGAAGTCTAATTTGTGAAATCTTTTATTTTTGTGAATTGGGCTTTTGGTGGAATACATAAAACATTTTGGCCTAATTATAAAGACTTTTTTTCCTATTTTCTTCTGGGAGTTTTATAATCTTACATGTTACTTTTAATTTGTGTTCCATTTAGGGTTCATTTTCGTACATCATGGAAGGGGGAGACTGTTGTGTACTTTTGTATGAATGGTTCTAACATGATTTATTTACTATTTTTTTCTGTGTTTTAGGGAAGGGACTACAGGGTGTTCCATGTCTCACTACTAGATCAGATTCATAGTGATCCACCTGTTTACAGCCTCCCAAGAGCTGGGATTACAGGCGTATGCCACCACACCCAGTCTCAATTGCCCTCTCAGCATGCCTGGGAGGGGGCCAGCATGGCAGGTCCAGGGATAGAACCCCCAGCCCCTGCATCTGCTTGCAGGCTCTTTAACCCCCTAAGCTATTTGGCCAGCCCCCTAACACGATTTATTGAAAACACTTTGCCTTCACGATTTTGTTACACACTCACTTAACATATATATGGGTGAGACTTTTTTATTGATACTTTATTCCTATGTGTTCATCTATTCTTATAGATCTTATTTTTCTTGCTTCCCACACTTTGAAGCTTCATTAAGTATACTAACATTTCCAATGGTTGTGTTCTGTAATGAACTGACCCAGTCATCATTATAAAATGACCTTGTTTTAATATAGGGCAAATATCCTTTGATCTGAAAACTACTCTGTCTGATACTAACATGGCCACAGTTTAAGTAATTAGAGTTCATGTGATGTACCTTTGGCCATATCTTCACTTTTAACCTTGTGAATCTTTATAGTTAAACTGTGTTTCTTGTAGGCAGCATATAATGGATGTTAGTTTTTTCCTTATTTTTTCCATCTAACAATTTCCACCTTTCAATTTGAAAACCAGACCATTGTAATTTAATGTAATTGTAGATATGGTGCAATTGTACATGCTACCTCACTATTTTCTGTATTTGTTCTTTGTCCCTTGCGTTCCTGTCTTCTTTTGGATTAAGTCTATTTCCTCATTTAAGAACCATGTATTGGTATGCACTCTACGGCAGATGTTGTTATAAACACTGGAAATAAAGCCAGCAGTAAAGTAGGCAAAGTGGCTGCCTTCTAAGAATTCTGTTCTAGTCTGGGAAGTAACAGATGCTGAGATGAAAGGAGTAGAGTGTCTAAGGACGTGGAAGATGCTCAAGTAAAGGAGAAGGTCAGCTGAGGCCCTGCAGCTCTACATCACAGTAGGGCGCTTGATGCCGCTCTCCCTGGGTTAGTATTTTCACACAGCAGCTGCACATGAACGCAAAGCAGTCTCCTGTACTCTTGAAAGAGTCACTTTGGCTGCCAACTGGCAAAACCCAAGCCAAAGCAGACAGGGCTGTGGGGAGGAGGCTGCAGATTTCCAGGACAGAGAATGGTGGTTCAGAGTGGTGAGGCTGACAAAACTGACCACTACATTGGAAAGGAACTAGAAAAGAGAAATTAGGGATGATCCCAAGTAGTTCCAGGAAACTCGGTGCCATTCCCTATGCAAGGCCAGGATTTGTTTGGGACACGGTTAGCGTGGGCTGCTCCTCAGACAGCTATTCAAGTACTGGTGAGGCAGTTTAGGAGGTGAGAGGAGAGAGGCATTTAAGAGTGACCAGTAGGCTTGTGTAAACTTCTAAGGAAATAAGACCTTGGAACAAAGAGGCTTTCAGGGTGGGTCTTCCTTAATCACGGGATGCACCACCACCCTGTTACGTTTCTAATGGGGACAGCGAGTTGCTTCCTGGGTCAGGTGCCCAAAGCAGCGGACTGCCTCTGGGAGTGCTTGCTCCCCTGTGCTGGGGCAGGGGAGCGCTGCCCCTGAGCGCGCGTGTGGTCAGCGGGACTTCCGGCCAGTCACCCTCCTGGTGCTGCTGAGCTGCCTGTTGTTGCTGACAGAGTTCTCAGTTGACTCCGGGGACAAATGAGCCTCCCTGAAGCGCCTGCTACGGGGCAGCTGGGGTCGGAGCACGCCAGGCTCAGGCCACCTCAAGGTGGAGGGCTGCCGAAACCCACCAGCACTACTCCCTCCTGCGGTTTCGAGCGCCCTAGACAGTTTGCCTCCCTCTCTCCATCACGTGAGTTTTCCTTCAGCTGCTTCTTGCTGACAGTTGATCTTAATAGGGAGAAATGAGTCCACACTGTTTCACCTGCACCTGGAGTGCTCAGTTGGAGTTTCTGTTTACTTTTAATGATTCCATTTACTTCTCTGTTTTCTCATTAGCTTTATTTATTTATTTATTTATTCATAGCCAGGATCTAGCACGCTATTCAGGCTGGTCTTAAACTCCTGGATGACCTGGGATTATACATGTAGGCCACCCTGCCCAGCTCTGCCCTAACCCTCCGTGGCCCTATTTTAATAGGCATTTTAGGAATTCTATGTCCGTCATTACCTTATCCACATCTAGCTTCACATATTATTTGCCAGCTTCACGTAAGTCTGCGGACCCTGCGACAGCGCGCTGCTGCCACCCCAGCCCTCACGCTATTTTGTCCTACTTTTATCTCCACGTGTGATACACACTCCATGATGCATTGATGCTGGTTTGAGAAGCTGATTATCATTCCAATTTAAAAAATGTTAAAGGTTGTCTCACAGTCACCACTGCCTGGGCTCAGAGCTCTTTGTTCACACACACATCTCCATCACAAGGATCTCCTCCAACACTGCTCAGGGCGCAGGCGCGCTGCCGTGGAGCTTTCTCCAGCTGTGTCCATCCAAGGAAGTCATTACTGCACAGGACCTCTGAAAGAGGATGGTTTGCTGATGAAGATCTAAGCCTACAGCTTTGGTCCTTGAAAACTTTAAGATACAGTCTCGCTGTCTCCTCGCTTGGATCACTTCTGAAAAGACTTTCTCTGTGTTTAGTCTGTCCTTTTTCTCTGGCTGTATTCAATATAATCTCTTTACTACAGGTCTCAAATAATTTGATTTTGATGTATCTTGAGTTTTATTCATGATTTTTTTTAATGTATTTGGTACAGGGCCTTGCTACACAGCTAGGATTCGCAGTGCTCCTCCTATCTCAGCTTCCCCATTGCTGGGCCCCATTGCTGGGATTACACGCGTGCTCCACCACGTCCAGTTTCAGCATGGCACGTGGTAATGGGGCTTGAACTCAGGAACCTGTGCTTGCCAGTGCCCACTTAGACTGCCGAGCTATCCCCCCAGCCCCTTCTTCATGATTCTTGCACTTGGCTGTTGTTTAATCTTCTTGGATATTTTGTTTTCTTTGATAATTTTTTTTGTTCTACCTCAATTGCATATTTTAAGTGTTTTAGGGTTGTTTCATCTCCCATTGATGTTTTCTCCTTCTTTTCCAGTCACTTTTCTCTTTGTGTCCTTTCAGGTGGCTTCTACTGCCCCATCTTCAAGTTCGCTATCCTTTTTTCTGTAGTGCTAATCCACTGATAGCCATATCCAGGGCATTTTTCATCTTAGACATCGTAGGCTTCATCTTTTACAGTTTGATTTGGTTTTAATATTTTCTATGTCTCTACAAAACACATTTGATCTTTCATCTAGCTTTTGATCATATGAATACTATTATAGTACTCTTTCTAACATCCTTTTGTACTGCTTCCAACATCTGTAGTGATTCTGAGTCAAGTTTAATTCATTAGCTTTTAATCTTCATTATATGTTGTAGCTTTCTGGATTTTTGCATGCCGAGTAATTTTCAATCAGATAACAAACACTATGCAACCTACCTTGTTGGTTGCTGAATATTTTTGTATACCTGTTGGTATCTCTGCTTCCTTTTGTCCTCCCTTCTTTCTTTCTTTCATTCCCTCTTTTCTCCTTTCCCTCATCCCAGTTGTTCCTTCCTTTTGGGCAGTTTTGTTCACTTTCACAATATTCATTGTACCCCTTGGATTTTATTTACTCTTTTAGGTTCTTATGCTAGGGAGACAATGCAAGGTTTACACATGTGGGTCTGGTTTATTTCACCTATGAGTGTGTTCTCTAATTGCATCCATTTACCTATAAAAGCCTTGAGCTTATCTTTTCCATATCTGGGTAATACTCCGTTGTACTAAAAGTGTCACATCTTTTTATCCATTTCTCAGTCGGTGGGCATTTGGGTTGTTTCCAAGATTTGGCTATGACAAATTGTGCTGCTATAAACATGGGTGCACAAAGATCACTGTAGTATAAATTCTTATGTGGGCTTGAGGACCTGGAATTTGATCTTCATGCTACAGACCTGAAGACCTTCTGTAGTGACTTACTTCACGATAAAAGCCTGGAGTACATAACAGAAGCCAACTTGTATCACAGGTGTAACCAAGCTTAGTAGCCAGAATACTCATGTCAGCATGTCTATCCTACAGGCACGCCTACACAGGAAGACAAATGATTATCACAGTGACCTGCAGTTCCCAGTCCCACGATGTCTTTCAAAAGTATGTCTTTTGGCCTCTGTTAGTACAATAAGGAGGCAGGACATAAGGCGCAGCAAGCTTTCTGGGGTAGCTGACATGACCCTTGTGTCGCAGGGCTCAGAACATATGCACAGAACACTTTCCAAAGCCATGAACCTGGAGCTAGGCAGAGAGGGCATTGCCAGCTCTTCTCACAGGAACTCAGGCTGGTTCTGAGGAAAGTTTCAGCCTGACATCAGCACCAGGAGCGGGGCAATCACAAGAGGGTGGCTGCCGGGCTCCTGGCCTCGCTGCTCTCGCCCACAGAGGTCCCTGCAGAGTGGACATCTTTTCCAACTTTTACTTGGCCCCAAATCACTCTGCAGACCATGTTTCCTCTCCACCTTCAAGAAATGTAAAATCTCTCTGCTTTTTGTGATCTTCTTGATCAATTCTTTGTTCAGGACAGAAAGAACCTAGAGCTCACCTCTAGAAGAACCCAAGACCTCACCCCAGTAACACTGCCATTATGACAAGTTAATGTACTTTTTACTACTGTAAATTTTTATTTGGATGTATTTATCATAAACACTTTATTAATGAAGGGTGATCAAAAATTTTGGTGAATATTTAAATTTAAAAATTTATTACAAGGGGCCAGGGAGATAGCTCAGTAGAATAAGCACTTGCCTGGCAAGCACACAAGGGCCTGAGTTCAATCCCCAGTTCTGCCAATAAATAAATAAATAAATAATTATTACAGTAACAGGCACACTATGATTAATTTTGCACAGAATATTTCCCTTTGCTCTCAACACATTCGTCCCATCATTCCTGGCTATGTATCTTTACTATAATTGTTTAACTTAAACAACTTGCATACTCCACCCTCATAGAGGAAGACAAGAAGTATGATTATCACTATTCTCCTTTGTAAAGAGCACTAATTTCAAACTCAGAAGCATGGAAGTTTTGTGCCCCAGTTCTGTTTTCGGTATGTCAATAAAATAAAAAATGGCTTCAACTTTTGGTTTCAGAATTAGGAATATTAAAGATTTTTCAATTTATTCATGGAGTAGATATTTTGTAATTAATTCCCTGTATATCTTAATTTTCACATTTCTGAAAACTCTTGACTTGCACCAGGAAGCTCCTATGTAATAAACTATCACATGCTACCAAGAAAAACAGACTGATGACCAGAGATGATAAAATAGGTGTCCCCAGCCTCAGCCAAAGGCTGGTACTTGTGTGTGTTTGATAAGTAACTGAATTGCACAGAAGGAGTTATACTATACAATGATTACACTACATAGACAGTTTTAGGGAACTAGCAAAGCTTCATCTGTATTTATAGCTCATGTCACTGTCTGAGCTCCACTCACTGCCAGTATTATGTTTTCCCAGGCGCTGGAATGCTAGTATGAACTGTGTATGCAAGAGATCTAGCTTGTGGACTCCTCCTAAGAATCCCATGCCTGATGACATTAAGTGGAGCTGAGGCAGTGATGCTAGCACTAAAATATGTAATCATGTGTCACAAGCTTGGACTTTATAAGAACAAAATTTTAAATTCAAAAAAATTAAATCCTTTGGACTCTGAAAACATTGTCTTCCATGAAACTGGTCCTTGGTGCCAAGAAGGCCGGAGACTACTGAGTCCAAGCTCCAAGCCAGGAGATCAAATCAAGGTACCACATAAGAATTCACCTCAGCACTCAGAAAAGATGCTGGGTTTGAGATAACCCCATGAAAGCAGAACGACAATGCCAAAGAAGCCTTGGGATCTAAACTGAAAGTTTGCAAACACAAAAATAATTACTTGTCAGAAATGCATTATAAAATACATAATCTCTTAATAATATTAATAACTTTAGAATTCCTAATTCTAAAGTTCACAGTTGAAACCATTTTTACTTTTTTATTAGCATGTTAAAAGCAAACAACTGTTTCAGCCTGAGTGAAAATGGCCCAGTTACAAGTCAACATCCACAATGCAGACGGTCTTAGGCGGCAGCAGCCAACACCTGCTGACCTCGCCATCGTGTTTAATCTTGCACTCAATTTTGAGATATAAGACAACAGCTTAAAAACTTGTCTAACAAAGCAGCATCAAGCTTAAGACACTGACCTTTATTTGTCTAAAATTCACAGAACACGTTCTGACAGCATAGCTGTCAGGTGCTCCGTGTGGAGCCACTAAACACTCTGAGGATTGCAAAGGGAAGTCTGACTATTACATACACATTTAATCATCTGGGGAAGGGGAAAAGATGCATTACACTGTGCTCTTAATTATATTCGGTATCTAGAAGATTCATTTAGCTGCTCGTTGCAAGACATAGTAGCAAATATTGAGCCAGCTTAGCTCTCCTTACAGATGGGCTATATTAAAAAGACATTCTGTATCTTCAAATCATGATGTTGTAAGTATGAATCTGGGAAACCTCCCTGGATGGTAATTTGGTAATATACATGTCAAAGTTAAAATTTTCTTATCTTCCCTTTGGTCCAGAAACTTGAGTCTAACACTTTATTATATAGATAGTTTCATACAGGTACATAAAGATGAACAAAGATAGTGATTGCAGAGTGGAGGACCAGAGATAAATATAGGAAATAGCATAAGCAGTCATCCATAGGAAATTGGTTGAATAAGTCACAGTTTTGCCAGTCAGTGGATAAAATACAGTTGTAAAAATAATAAGGCCATATTGCTATATATAATGATTTGGAATATTTTTTGAGTTATGTAGAGATGTGAGGAAAATAAAATATAGAGTATATAAGATATTATGTTTTATAAAACAGAAGGAATGAGTACAAATATTGTGCATATACAAGTAGATGTTTGTCTCTGAAAGAATACATAAGAAATAATTTGTCATGGTTCTCTGCAAACTGGAAGTGAGGACCTGAGGGGCAAATGATGGCCAGCAGTTTACTTTTTATATATATCCTCTGAATATTTCACTATATAATATATAACCTTTTCAAAAATTAAAAATTAAAAATCCATCAAATATTAAAATTATATCAAACTCCATTATAAATTTTACCAGAGCATTGCTTTAAGGAAAAAAAAAAGAAAACCTGACTGGAAGATGGAGGAGAGGTGCTTAAGAATGTACAAAATCCTGTTAAAATTGCATATTTAAAGGAAATTAGAAGTTTCTGATAAAACTAATAATCACCTAAAAGAAGTCTGGAAGATAGAAACAAAAGATGGAGAATGTTTTCTTTGCCCAGCACATGAGCTTGAAATTGTGAGAAAAATAATGACAGCTTTCTTGAACAGAAGATAAGCCTGAAAAGCCACTGGGTGCCCTTCAATCCCTCTTCCTTTTCTTCAGCTGCTCAGACCACACTGTTACCCCACATTATTAAGCTTTTATATATAAACAGGTAGGTCTGACCATCCAAGGAAGGCAAATCAAGAAAATAGGAACAGACTCCATTTTAAAATAAAACTATATGTGAACAAAGGAGCTTGTTTACTGGGACTTGTATCTGAAAATAATTCCTTTTGCCATACAGTACAAAAAAAAAAAAATCTTCATTTGTCAAATCTCCATGTAATGAATGGTATACACCTACCCAAAACGACCTTCACTGTGCACAGTCTGTACATTTATGGAAGAACATGGAATATAAATGAGTGTGTAGCACAAAATAGATCACAGGTAGGGACCACCCTGCTGAGCTTTGTAGCCCAGAGAAAGAACATCTAGGTCACAGTGAGGACCTTGTAAGTTTTGTTTGAAGATAAAAAAATCTAAACTGATAGCCACTGTTTTGCATCTACAAATATCAAGAGCTTGATAATAGTTGGTTTTTGTCTTAACAAGCACTTTTTAAGTGGTCTGAAGGATCATGTATCCAGGAAGTATTTTTTTAAATTAGACATAAAGGATTAGTGTGGTGTTTTCCCTTTGGGGCTGAAGATAGGTGTATTTTGTTTTGTTCTTTGTTATGTTGCTTTTATGGCTTTCTTTGACAATCAGCAGTTAGTGCTCATCCACACTGACTTGGATTTTTGAAACAGATAGTGAGGACCTGCGTTACCAAGTACAGAGACACAGGTTACCAAATGAATCGTCACCCTCGTTGCCTTTTCTTCAACCATCACACACAGAAGAGTTGTGGGACATTCTTATTTCTTGGGCTCAGAAGGTCTTGTTGAGCCTGTTGTCAGTGTGCACATCTGGCACCCTTATGTCCTTTGTGGCAAAGGTCCAATGCTCTTTGCCTACCCAAAGAGCACACTTCTCATGCCCCACTCTGTGCGCGTGTTTACGGGTGCCAGTGGTGTATTCTTGGGTCACCATCTCATTGATACATAATGGCCGTTCTCCTTTCTACATTCTTTCGGGGAGGTACTCTACTAAGTTCAGGTTGCAAAAGAAAATTACAACAGTTTAACAGTTATGAGCTAGTGAGGAGAAGGTCCTTATGAAGACGGTAGCTTTCAGTTTAAAAAGTGAATTGCCATGTTGAGAGCCTATTTTCAACATCAAATTGGCCTGGTCATACATTATCTGGGAGAAAAATCCCTTCAGAGCTCAATCATTGCCTTACTCAAAGTTTAGTCTTATTCCACAAGTTGCTGCATGTTTTCCTGGGCAGATTCCACTCTGGGAGAACTTTACCAATGCTAAATACAACTTAGGAGATGATTAAAAGCATATGTTCTCTAACACTCACAGGTGGCCCCACTTTAAAGCACTGAACTAATGCCAAAGATAGACAGCAATGTGCATGGAAGACACATAAAGAGAAGAAAAGGAAAACCAAGAGATAATGAAAAGAGGGAGCACATCAGAAGAATTTAAAAGTTCATTTCCTATAGAGGAACAAATTCCTTTCCTTCCTGTGTGCCTCACTGCCAAACCAAGATAGCTTCTCTGTATTCCACAGACCCCCAGCCACACCTCACGGAACTAATAAAAACCAGCTTCCTACTGCTTCTCTATTCATTAGAATATGTCTCAGGCATTCTCCACTAATCTTGAACAAATCTTCTTATGCTCAATGTAGCCATTTATTTTGTGTCTTCATACACATAGGACAGTAAAACAGAAGATGAGTTATGCTGAATTATTAGCAACTTCATAATTTGGTACCATAGTTTGGAGGCTTAAGCCCAACAAAAAGACCAAACTTCAATATAATCCATCTTGCACAAAATTCCTACTTATCCTACTAATGAGTTATTAAGCAAACTGCTGAAGTGAACTGTTGCTTCTTTTTTCCAATTCCTATTATTTCTCCTCACAAAATTTTCTTCTCCACCAGGCATTAGTGGAGAATATTTGTGTTGCTTCTTAATGATTCAGCTTTGTGACAGAAGGGGCTAGAAGTGGTTTCTCAAAGCCCAGTCCTTCCATAAGTCTAGGTCTCTGTACTTCAGGTAGCAAAAGTTAGAACAGAGCCTTAGGAAAGTATACCTTCATTGATTCAATGGCATTGGTTCTTTTGTACCTATCACCAGCTAATTACCAAGGAGGCAAGGAACAGCCAAATTAAGATAGCAGAAGGCAAGCACTCCATCTAAATACCTAAAACAACCAACTTGCAAAGGTCAATTTCAGCTCATACTTTTGAAGATCCAAGCCCATGATGGATTACCTTGGGGTCGGTTTTATTCCATCACAGCTCATCTCACAGTGAGGCAGCAAAACAGAGAAAGAAGGAGCTAGGATCTTTGAGTTCTCTTCTAAGGCATGTGCTAATAAGCTACAGACCTCCTAATAGGCCGCACCCCTTAAGCATGCAAGCAACAGCATCAGGCTGCAGACCAAGTCCTTAATACGTGGTTCCAGATCACACTCCAGTAGCAATGGATAGGGGAAGGATGCCACACTTCTACTGCTCTCCTAGGATCTGCGCAGCTTCAGCAACCCAGGAATTCTCTCAGTCCATTCTTTTTAGGATTTTATAGAGGCTTCATTATATAGGCAGGATGATAAATCAGTGATGATCAATTCAAACTTCAACCCTCTCCATTCTCTAATCAGTAGTGGGGAAAGGGATGGGATAGATAGGATTGAATGTTCCAACACAATCATCACAAGTTGTTTCCCTGGCAACCAGCTGCCCATCCTGAAGCTATGAGTTATCTCACTGAAGTAAAAAGAGACACTTACCAGTTTGTCCCTCCAAGGAGTACTATACACCAAGAAACAGAGATTAAAACCCAATCGTATTACTATAAATCAGTTTCACAATCTACCTCCAAGATTCCTACTTCACATGGATTCCTTAAACAAAACTATCATAAATGTCAGAAGATAGTTAGGCTATTTATCCCAAAAGGGAGTTGTTTATCCCACAGAGAGACAGGAGGCTGTCCATAGAAACACATTTGTAGGGGAAGCTAGGTCAGTTATCAGTAAATGGAATTGGAATTATGACAGGAAGCAGCAGCTTGAGACTCCGCCTTTAAAAAGCTAAGTGGAACAATATAAAAGGAGCTCAAGGTCAGCCACAAAGAATGAGATGAGTAAAAGGCTCCTTGGGAGAGAGGGGTATTGAGGTCTGGGTTTATCCAAGTGTTGGGTTTATCTAAGGATAGCCTTCCAAAGTTTGAGCTACTGTACACAAAGCTTAGGTCCCTAAAACCAGAAGCATCTTACTTAGAAAAATAGGAAAATACCCAATGAACACAGAGCCTGAGGGAGACTGACTTTTAGATGGGCACTGCTTACTGAACCTCTTCATTTCATGCTTTAATCTGCAGTCTGTTTGGTACACAGATGTTTGATTAATAAAGGTCTCTACCACTGCATTTACAAGCTTGGTATGCCTGGAAGGGGTGACATGCAACTCCCACTTACCAAGAGGTATCTAAGAGGTTATGCTCAGTGATAAGCACCCTATTCAGAATAAGGACTCTTTCCCAAGGAAGAGTGTAACTAAAGCACAGATAACATGAGAATGTGTATAGGTGTGGAGACACCGGAAGGTCAAAAGTGACACATATATCCACCCATGTCCCAGAAGGTGACGTCGCTAGAAGGATCTTTGCTTATCTCAGGTGCAGTTTCATGCCACTACATCATCTTTCCACTGTTCTGCTCTAACTATAGAACATTTCTTCTTTGGATGCTTAATTTGATCTACTCTCTAATACCCTTGGCTTCTCAGGCAAAAGCTACTGACGATATATAGTCACTTCAGGAGTAGTATGATAGTGCTATTTAGAAGGAAGCAGTCACATGAAGCCACATGGGTCTTGAGTTGAGACCTATGTTTCCTTTTTACAGTGTTCAATATGAGAAGTAGATTGACTACTTTTATCTTCAAGTAGTCAGGGCCAAAATAGAAAATGCACAGCATTCCTCACCTTTATTTAGACTCAAAAAAACAGGAGTCAGAGTTTAGGGTTAAAAATCAGTAATGCTATAGTTGAAATACACCAGCAAAGCTCATGGATAATTGAGGGGAGTCATATCGAATGGGACATCACATTTTTCAACAATCTCTTCTCAAGTGCACATGTCAGCGAAAAACAGTGAGTCAGTAATATACCCCAGGACTGCTCAAGGGCAAATTATAAACAGTAACGCAGGCACAGGAATTCACATCCAGGGGCTATCACCTTGTTATGAGTCACACGCCTCCCTGCCTACCATAGGACCCACTTAAAATACTGTATTCTGAGTTCCAAATTATAATTAGCTAATTACCACTTGGTTCAGGGATTACAAATAAAGCAACTTTGGAAGATTAAATAATGCCTAGAGCACCTGCCTCCAAATCTTACTTTTTATTACTTAAATATTTAAATTTTCTTTTTAAAAAGGAGAAAAATACCTTAAATTATGAAGAGGAGACAACTCAGAAGATGTTAATGACTGCAGATTCCGAGTCAAATCACTTAATTTGGTGTTATGTGCTACGTTAATTTCAGTTTTCCTACAAAAGAGGATGGCTAATTGAAGGTTAATCTGACATTCCTTCTTTCGGTGCTGTGACTTCTCTCCCTTGCCATCTCTCTCTGGCAAATTGATGCACACCCCTAATTCCTGAACACACTGGAGACAGCTGTTTTAGCAGAAGTTGCCTCCTGCTGAATTCCGCAGGCCCACCAGCAATCCATTAAAGAAGACAGCTTGGCCTAGGACCTACAAGATGCATCTTGAGTTTCAGCTCCTCTTCACTGGCTGTGTGGCCTTGGAGCAGCCATCCCTTCTCTGGAGCCAGATTCTTCCTATTTAATCTATGGTTGCATGAAATGATCTCAAGGATTCTCTAGCCCAGATATGGAATCTGCAGCTCTCAGGAAGAAAAGAATGTGTGGGGAAAGTACAGAGAACGATAAAAGGCAGCAGCCTGGAAGGAAAAGAGCAAATTCACAATCCAGCCAGGCCTTGATCCAAATGTGGTAGGCAGCAGGATTTCTAGAGCCCAGCTGTCCTTTCCACAGTCCCATGTCAGATCTTGGACCAACATCTCCAAGTAACTTTCTCTCTGTTTTGGCATCATCTGGCTCCAAGTTGCCCTTGAGGCCCAGTTTCCATGCAGAAGCCACGAGTGTCACCTACAGGGCCTCATTCTCCTCCATGTTCCTTTGCTCTCATAACTTGGCACACCCATGGCATGAAGAGTGATGACAAAGACAATTTGTAAATAGGCAGCAACAAAGCAAGGAGGGTGAAGGAGCGCTCCCTTCACAGGGAATATGGAGAGCCACAAAAGGGGTCCTAAGAATAAAACTACTAAAGATATCACAACTTCCTGTTTGAGAAATCTCAGAAAATACGAAGAAGAGTATTTGGGAAGGTGCTGTAGCAGGGAGCTGGCTCACACATTCCCAATGATGATTGAGTAAATCAAGAAGTGGGGGCAAAATGGTGAAATCTGAAAGAAAATTGCTAACTCCCAAGGGAAGAAATTGGAGTGTTTCCACTGTGTTATTCTGACCCGGATGAATCAGGGCAACTGATTCGCCAGGGGAGCACACAGGCACAGGCACAGCCCTGTGTGACTAACAAGTCCTTCCTCGCTTGTCTATCCTGATGCATGGATGGAGGCGCCCTCAAGGGCCTGGAGGCTCAAAGAATAGCATTGGAGACATTATTCATATGGGGGGCAATTGGACCTTGATTTATGGAACAGCATAATAAATTGCCTGTGTGGACAAGGTGCTATAGAATGCAAGTATGTTTTTCCTCCTCACACCCAAGTTGTTCATCACTGTAACTGCAAAGTGCCTCCTAACAATAAAGCATAAATTTATTTTTTTTTTATTTTTATGTATTTGGTACAGTGTCTCACTATACAGGTTGGACTCGAAGTGATCCTCTTTTTTTCAGCTTCCCCAGTGCTGGTATTACAAGTGTGCGCCACCACACCCAGTCTCAAGCACAAATTTCATAAAAACTTCATAACGAATTCTAGGAATCTTCAGTTGGATAAGGAGATGTGTTTGTGGAAGGGAGGTATTTTCTATCCTATCCATCTAACTAAACATGGGAATGCTATAAAAGTATTTCTGACCAAGATAGCAGAAGGGGAATATTTTGATAAAGATCTCAGGTACTTCCACACTCCTTGTCAGCCTAACTGGAGGTGATGACAAACCATGCAGGGAGCTGCTGTGTCCCCTGCATTGTAATGGGCTCCTCATGTACCTTGGTAAGGGGACAGTGATAGCTTCATTCCTGCTATCAAGGAACAAGCACCCTGGAGCTCACCCTAATGTATTCCTGTCCCTCTCAGAAGACAGTGCCCTGTCACAGGATACGTTCTGCTTTTAAAGCTGTGGATTTTCCACTGTGTAATTAAACAGATTTATAAGTGAGTCCTCCTGTAAGCTAAAGGACCAAAGAAAATTACCTCCAAAGTACAACAAGACAGCGGCCTACACCCAGAGACTCACACAACCCAGTCTCCCTACTGGATCCCTGAAGTCAGTTCCCAGAACAAATTCCCCATTCCTGAAATGGATTTTTCTTTTGCTGTTATAAAACAAGTCAGTTCACTTAAGAGTACAGGAATCATTTTCTCTGCAGCTTTTGCCCAAGTTCTACCTGATAGAGTAGCTAAGTCCTACAGCCTCTCTACAAGAATGGGGTGTCTTCTAAGATCAAATGTGACCTCATTGTCAAACAGCTTGGATCCTAATGAAAAAGTACATAGAGAGGACAGAAGAATTGAGTTCCAATCCTAAAACTAAAAAAAAATTTGTCCAGTAATAAAATCAGAAGACATAAAACTGGCTATTTAAAGTTATCCTGGGTTCATTAGAGCTTCAACATGGTACCTACTGCTGAGCTGATGACAGGCAAGGATTTTACAGAAATCAGTGGATCTCATTAGCACCAGGGGTCCAGCAAGTCAAGCACTTCCAGGCTACAAATTATTGGTGACATTTTTAAACACAGATTGACAACCAAAGCCAGGACAGTCCTCTGTGCCCTAGGAACATTATTAGGGAACAAATGCCCTACACAACTTTTCTAATCTATGATATTAAAGAAAACAAAAAAGAACATCCTAGGATTTCTATTGTCACACTGACACCCATGCTTAGGAGTCTGGTACACATTTACTCCAACGAACCCAAAACAGGCTTCTTAGTGATGTTTATATTTTATACTCGCTTTTAAGAACATGTGCATGCAGGTATCAGGTTGTGTCAATTCATTATCATGATGAAATTATATAGAGTTGTTGATAATTTTGGACTTTGCTGTCCCTATCAAATTTCAGACTCTTTCCATCGTGAATTAATCATTTTCTGAATGTCCTCTATGTTAAACTCAAATAGTCCACAAGTACAACCCAACACTGTCAGACACAAAGCATTCTCAGGAATAGATTGAGTTAATGGCTGATAAGTAGTTTTTTCTCAGGTTCATTCTCCTTACATTGTCAATGCTTGCTCTCCACTGACTATTGAAGTCCACTGGTAAATTTGGGACACAACTGAGTTACAGGATGTTATAGCACAGGTTCTCCTATGTCCTGAGTCTTCACTGACCTTGAAAGGCTAGAGCCAAAATGCTGGCTGTCCTTGCAGCCCTTCTTTTTCTCTAGTTATTGTTCTCCAATAATTAAAGAAATTGCTAACCCTCCAGAAGAAAAGCTTAATGATGTTACTCTATAATATAGGCAGTTGAACTTAACCTCACTGCTTGTCTGAATATCAAACATCTTAGACACAACATGGAATAGGTATTTTGCAACAAGGAGATTATGGGGTCACAGAGAAAAGTGATCAATGATATCGAGTGTGTCTAAGGAGAGTCACCTAGAGAGAAAATATTCTCTCAGGCTTTCACAGACAGAAAATTGGTCAAGCAATGGCCGTGACTCATCCACATGACTGATACTGACAAAGGATCTATGTACTGCTGTGCGAGGTTTCAGAGTAAATCCTGATGGGATTTGACTGACCTTGGAAGATACAAAAGTTACATATTGATCTTGCTTTATCTTGATCTTAACCACCCAGCAGAAAAGTATAAAGATAAGTAAACCCATATTAATACGCTGAGCTGCAAAGAGCTCAAGTCAACAGTTTCTGACATTGCCAGTTCTACAGATAACCCACTACTATTATGGACTACTGAACTATATTGGATTATTTTGCTGAATTCATGCACCTACAATATTTTAATGGCAATGGAATACCCATCTCTGAAAAAACTAAATAAAAATGGTAATACACATGAAGGACCATTTTATATTTTTTTATATATGCATATACAAAATAGTTATGATAGATATATAGCTACTTTCTCTAAATTCAATGAGAAGAAAGATTTGTACTAGTAGTGTTTGGACAGGATATCATGTTTGCATCTTGTACCATGAATAACCACTACAAAGACAACAATATGCAATGTATTAATTATTGAAACTGCTCTACTAATCAGTTTTGAAACTTTCTCATTGCTATTTGTTTCTCAATAAAATTAATAAAAAAAAAAAAAAGAAACCCACTGGTAGACAATAAGATGGACAAACCAGGAGCAAATAAACCAAAGAAAATTTAGTAGCAGCCAAGTCTGCTGGTTCAACACTTTGATCATTAGATTTTGTGCTGCATGATCTCTGGCTTTTCCCTAAATTCAAAATGACCATGAAGAGCAGATATTTTCAGATAAATTCGGAAGGTAGTTACAAGAGCACAACTAAAGACTCTAACAAAATAGAACGCACAGTATATGGCAGCATATGAAGCTCCTGACTTTACCTTTCTGTAAAGATGTCATACGAAACATCATATGTTACACCAGAGTGCAATGATGCATTTTTAGGTTCTAATCATAGGAATGGTTGTCCCCCTGGCAAGTGACTTAACACAAAAAGCACAGCCTTGATGACTTTCCCTTTTCATTATGGCTTCTAGAAAGTTGACTAACAAATCTGCTTAGGTCCAGTAAGCACAATGGATTGCATAGCATATGCTTTGTATAAATACATCCTAGTGATTTATTTATTTAAGTGCTGAGAATAGAACTCAAGACCTTGAGTGCTAAACATGCACTCTACCAATGAGTTATACCCCTAGCCCTATCTTGTTTTGCACTTTAAAAATAGTATTACATTGTACTGATTTTGGAACTTAGTCTAATAAGACAAGGTGCCAGTGAAATGACACAAGTGAAATATATACATTAGGCTCCCATTTCTGTATTTAATATTTTTGGCTATTTAGTAATCAAAACTGCTTTTTCATAATGTTTCCCCAAAAAGCACAGTGCATACCCCGTAAGGGGTAAGGCAATGGTCTTCCACTTCACCTTTGAGCAAAAGCCCAGCAACATACCAGGCATCACGCCACACTACCATGGGTGGCATGGGAAGCTGTGACCAGAGTCACCTCAAGGATAAGGCTATGACAATGGAAACTTTCAGGGCCCCACTCAGAACCTCTCTCTGAGCATGGAAATCTGCAATTCAAATGTCCTTGGGGAATTCTTTAAAACACTAAATACTTGTGCAATTTTACCCAAATGGGGAAGACATTTGGGAAACCCGTATTCCAGAGAACAAGCAGTAAGAAATTTAAGAAGGCTGAGAAAAAAAAAGGGAACAATTGAGAAAACTTGATGGCTTCCTATAGAAAGGCAGGGGAGTCTGCTGACAACCTCAGCCTCCGGAGCCACAGTCCTGGGTTCGAGTCTTGGCTGTGGGGACTGCTGACTCCTGCTGTAAAATGAAGTTGCTTACAGCCACAGATTACTGGGATGGTTTTGTGGGTCATAAGAAGGTCTTCAGAACACTCTTCAAAACAGGGAGAAGGTTCCTGATTCCTACCCTTTTTACCAAGTAGCTTGAGTTTGGCCGTATCCACATGTCCCATCAGCCCAGCAGTTACAACACTCATGGTACTCGAAGAAGTATACGTGAAATATATGAAAATCATCAGTCACCCTTATGTGCAAAAATATATTGTGTTTATTTCAAAAAGTGTCAGAGATAGATAGATAGCCTTAAATAAATAAAACAGAATACCTACTTTGTAATACAATCTGTATATTTTTCTAACTACATTTGTGAAGAGGTACCCGGTATTCCCTCAAGGGACTAAAATGTGTTTCTAGCAGGCAAATCAGATCCTAGCAATTACAACACTTTATGGCCAAAATGGAAAGCCAAACTATGCAAAAGGTAAACAGCATGTCTGAGGTATTAAATATGTTACAGGAGAAGGGAACAACTAGGGCAAAAGTATCCCTAGAAGGCTCCCCTATGGGAAAGGAGCAAAATAATTAAAGAAGTTGAAAAATAATGTTTTAGGGGAGTAATTTAATGCAAGTATTGTAGCATAAAAAGCAAAGGAAGCCTACATAGAGGAGACGGTAAGGTACAGGCATTAAGATCTGTTATCCACTGAAGATTCTGAGGAGTCTCAAAGCAGCTGGAAGATATTCTAAACTGGTGAAAGTTCCGAGATTTGCTGCAGGATGGGGTTAACCTAAGTCATTGCATAGAAAACATACTCTATTATGATTTTAGATCATGGCCTGATTCTAAAAAGACTTATCACTAGAATCAGAGAAATCATTTTCTAAAAGAGAGAAATCCACTCTGTATCCTTGAATTTAAAATTATGCCCCATGAATCCTAAACTATAACAATAGCTACAATAAAATGATTGCGCGGCCCAAATTCATCTAATCACACATTCCGTCTGGCCCATTCAGTGCATGCACAGCACAAAGGAACGCAGCCACAGCCTTTTGTCTCCCTGCTATCTGTAAATAGGAAGGAATGTGAGAAAGATTGCCAGCAAGCTCAGTAATAAATGCTTATATTTTCACAAAATGTAGATTGTGTTTTAAAGAGATTAGCTTAAATTTTAGTTCATTAAAACAGGATACAACCCAGAAGTATAAAAGAACACTATTAATATTCTGTTCAAATATCCCTTGATTTCTATTTCAAAGAGCAACCATAAGAAAGCTTGATTTTTATTACAGTGAAGAAAAATATGACTCCTTTCCATTAATCAAAAAGAACCATAAAAATAGGTTTCACTGAAAGCGAACACTGACAAGTCCAAATGGCAAGTTTGATTTTGTGAAAAGATAAAGAATCTCTTTAGAAATATTGTAATCAATTCTGAAAAACTTAATTTTATCCCTATAGCTTTTTAGCTATTGTGATTTCCAATCTCAAATGCTTCTTGGAGCCATCTTAGCCTGACTCACATAAAAAAAAAAAAAATGTACTATTTAGCTCCATGCAGAATGGCCAGCTCCTTGCAGCACACACAGTAAGCACAGACTCCAGCGGGCTCTGATCAATACATTTGGCTCTGAAGCTTCGGTCCTCCACACAGGCAGAGAGCTGCACTGGAGACAAGGACAGAGCGCCTGTGATGATTGATGCTCTCGGCAGTGCGCTGACAGTGATGCTCCAGGAAACAGAGTAGAAAACCATCTGAAGGCAGCCAATAGGGCCTCAGGGAGACACTGACCAGCAGGGACCAGGGCTCCCCACTAAAGTCAACAGAATTGAGACGTGGTATTGCACACAGTGCTACACATGAGCTCTGGACTCTGTCCGTATATTCTGTGTCAAAGCACTGCATGGGCTCCAGGGCCTCCCTTGGACTAGGACTGAGGACTCAGCTTCTGAGCTGAGGGTCACGGAAGCGCTAATCAAGGAGGCTGCTCTCTCTGCACCTCTTTCTTCACACACTCCAGCTCGCTTTGACTGGCAGCTGTGATTGGAATCGTTATTGCAAGCACATCCTTCCAAGTATTTGGACTTGACTACAAAACTGTACAGATCAAACACTGAGAAGGACATGCAGCTTTAAAGAATTGGTGTTGGCTGGGACCTGGTATAGGGAGCCCTCCATTGGGACAACCACGCCAGTTAAGGCACACTATTTTCACTAGACACATGTGTGGTAATGCAGACATTTCCCTTAGCTGAATGGCAAACAACTAGCATGAGCTTTCTAAGTGTTGTGCAGTTTTGCTGGGGAATTTTGAAGTTCATTAAAAGTGTTGAGCAACAGCAACTAAATCAGATATGCAATGCTGGAAACAAAAAGAGAAGGTCGTAAAAGTTGGAAGCATTTTTGCATTTCACCATGAATTACATGCGCAGGCCCACAGAATGCAAGAAATCTGGACTTCACATCTCTAGATCTTTTAGGAGAAACTACAAATCATTGAAACAACAAGCTGCCTACCTCTTTATAGGAAAGGACTGGAAAAGATACATGAAATATCTGAACCCTTCAAGTTAACTCCTGCCTATTAAAACAGCAAAAATAATTCAGAGCCCAAATAATGCTTCTACAAAGAGCTAACATGAGAAACTGACTCAAGTTCAAAAGCTTCCAGTTGGATAAACTTGCATTTGAAGTGCCTGAAATGAAACGATTATTGTCCCCTTCTGCCCACTGATTGTCCTAACTGAGGGACAGATGATCTACATTTTTCATAAGGAATTCCCAGGGAAAAGCTTGCTATTAAAATCAGATAGCCTAGAGGGTGTCCTGTACAGTGGGCAAATGATCAAAGCTCCCTTCTGCCCTAATATTTGATGGGTCCACTTTTTCTCAGGAAAGGAAACATCCATCTTAACCAGATATGTACTCAGCTCTGCAGGACAAAAGATGCCCAGTAAGGAATTCTTGCTTTGTCTCTCTCAGGCCTGGCTTAGTCCCACAGAGTGGCCCGAGCAGCACCCTTGTGGTTTGGAGTTGAATGCTGAGGAGAGATTTTGCTCATTCATTGTTCTTTCTGGTTATCCAATTGAAATGATATTTTGCAGAGTTTTTCTTGTCTTTTGCTTCTTCCTCTTTGGTTTTTGTTTTTAAATAACAACAGCTGTGCTCTGAATCAGCTTCTTTTTGTTCCTTTTTAAAGTGGCTGGAGTCTAGGGGTTTGAAAGATGCTGCTTCATCCCATTGATCAAAGATCCCTTTCTCTGAGAACTGGTTTGCTCCCTAGCTGTACATTAATCAAATCCTCCCCTCCTCACCAGCGCCAAAAGTGTTTTCCTTCCTGCCCTCAAGCTCTGAGTTTGACTCTACATGAGGAAACTTGATGAAGTAGCTCTGCTGGGAGAGAGACCCAGCAGGGCTTTCATCTCAAAGGCCGCAGATTCCACCTCAGCCTTCAGATTAGTTTACTAAGCCATAAAGCTGAGTCTTATCTGACCCCTTGAGCCTCCTTCTTCCTGGGGTTGGGACCAACACCTGAGAACTGGCAGGCATGACCTGGTGTGTTTGTGAAGCCCTGACCTACGAGGCCTGACTCCTGAGGGGCAGGACCCTTGTGCACACACCCTGGATCCGCTTCCAAAGGCAACTCCATTTCTCAGCTGTCAGCCACTTGTCCATTTGTCTTCTTTGAATCATTTTATCTCTTATACTACATTTTTATTGGTCCTCTCGAATTCTTGGAGATGTGAAGCTCTAATTGAGAATAATCTTGTTCACATACTGCAAAATTTACTTTGGTCAGAGTGGCATTAGGTAGCCTACCTTTCACTGGAAGAGTAAACGCCTTAGTATGTACACAACTTTCAGCTTCCTAATCATACTCTAATTGCCTGCATTTGTGCTCTCCCTCCTTAGCCAGTCTTACTCTGAGAGCAACCATTCCAATTCACAATGAATAACTAAATAAATAACTAGTATTTTCAGAGCCAAAACATCAAACCAGTCCTTTAAGAAACATAGAAAATTCAGCTTAGAAATCCGTTACCTAGCAACCCAAAACTAACTTTTCTCTCTATTTTCCAAACCAGCTGATAGCCTCCTGTTGGCTTGTCAATGTTCCAGTGTAAAACTTCTTTCCTCCTTTTAAATTAGGAATGAAGCTTTCTTTTGTTTCTTCAATGTTTAAGGCATTGATTTTAAACATCATCACTTTGTTGTGTTTTTTTTCTGAATTTTGCAGTTACCTTTTCTCCTTGGTTCTCTGTTGGTCCCCATTTGTTTTCCTTCCCTGATTTAAAAAAAATTACTTTTATCTTCCAACTAGGTACTATATCTAAGGAAAAAATTTGCATATATCTCATAAAAGGGCACAAGCTTCACATGGTAGTTTAATTGATTTTAATTAATAATAATAACACCAGGCAATTAATTGGCATTATACTTGGCAACACCTTTTCATGTCCACTAATTCACTTAATTAAAATCTTAGATGCTCATGCAAACTTCTTTGGTGTTTGACACCATGCTCAAAATTGTTTCAAACTGTGGTAATAAGGTTTGTGGTACTTATTTTTTGTTGCTTGTTTCAAATGCGAGGCCAGTATCAGGAAAGTGGGATCTCACATGGTAATTTGGCATTCCAATTCTTCACACTGGTCAGAAATCTAGAGGAAAACCAAAACGAAATCTTTTATCTGTTCCTATATATATTTTTCAACAGTGGGTTCCATGGTCTAGGTACTCAGCCTTGGACAGGGCTGGCTAAAGATTTTCTTCTTCCTGTGCCCCCAGCCCCACTAAGTCTTTAGGAGGATGGTCACTGAGACCAGACCCAAAGAGCAGGTGTCCCTGCAGCCCCAGTGTGCACGTTTATCTTGATGCCTTTGTCTTGCAATTCAAAGTCTTTGAAAACTCCCTCGACTGAAGACAGAGAGTCTGGGCAGCAAAACACCTGCCTAAAGACCATGGCAGCATTGCTTTAAATGAAGCTATGACCCAGGTCCTTGTGTTGAATTTGCTCATGGGGTTTGGTTTTGATGTTGTCGCTTCTTGAACAAACCTCACTTCTTATTGGCTTCAGTGTAGACTCCCACACAGTGGATCTGTGTCCAGTGTAGCTGATTTCGTAAGCACAGTGGCTTCTACTCTTTGAAACTCCATGTCTTCCAGCAGTTTCCTAGAAGGCTGGGCTTGGGTTAGACAAAACAAATCACCAAGTTTATTAAAGTCACACGTCTTCTCACTACTACAGTAAAAATACTCTGTAGGGTCTTGGTCTTTGGTTTTGGGGGCTTAAAACAAAACTTTAGCTGAATTTGTTATAAAAATCATACAGATAGTCAATGTAAAGATGTGAATAAATTAACTTAGATCAGGGAATGTTCACTTCAAAGGACTGTGTTTAGACATCAACAAAATATAAAAGGAACAAATGTTTCCAAAAATATTTTCAATCCTTTGGCGGCTGTATTATTTGGTTTGTGTTGAAGGATATGTGACTATGTATATTTTAAGGATTCAAACATGTAATGTAAAGAATTGGAGCAAGAATATAGTTAAATATCCATCCCAACTTCCCACAATGCTTTCATGAGCCAAGGAGACCTTAGTATAAAGAATGTTTCTTTCATTCTTTCATGCCATAAGGATTTTCCAAGAGGTTTTTTCATTCTTCCCGTGTCCTCTCCACCACAGGTAGCTGGCTGCCCATCAAGGAAGGCCTTAGCCACCAAGTAAATGCCCTATGTCCAGAGCCAAAGCAAAATGAAAACACAAGGTCCCAGTTTTAAAAGTTATCATGAAGTCCCTGGTGACAACCATAGAACGTATAACCAACCCAGGGCTCCACTGAGTGCAGGACCCTCAGTGATAATGCACGTCATGCTGCCTCTGGTAGAAGAGCCTCTTCTTAGATGGGGCTGAGATTTCACAAAAACATTCAGGCAAAGTAGGTGCTCTCCCTCAGCCTCCTGTGAGTAGAGAAGAAGCTTTGCAGAGGCAAGAATGAGAAAGAATAGTGATTGTCATCAAGCATTATACAGATGGTTGTACTTAATACCTAACCCTTGAAACAACATCCTGATTGGAACAGGTCAACTGAGCAGATTAAAGAAGCTTGAAGAACATTCCTGAGCATACAATTTAGAAGCATTACAGATCCTAGTAGAATCATGATCAGGCACCTCCCAAAGCTCACCCCAACTCTGTATTTTGTAGGGTCAGGGAAGCCTAGTCATTCACAGTAGGATAAGCCTAGCCAATTTAACACAAAGGAAAACTAGAGTCATGAGGACCCTTGGTCCTCTGTCTCTGTGACTTCTGAATCCTAAGAGTCAACCAACTGGAGATCAAAAAATACTTTTTTAAAAATAACATGTCTATACTGAACATATACACACTTTTTGGTCATTGTTTCCTAATAATACAATATAAAAATTATTTATAGCATTTAGACTACATTAGGTATCATTTTCAACAATCCAGAGATTTAAAGCATATAAGAGGATATTGTAGGCAAATACTCTGCATTTTATGTAAAGAACTTGAGCATCCACAGGTTTGGGTATTCAAGGATCCCAAGGGAGTCCCCCATGGATACTGAAGGATAACTGTATGTTCATTGGAGTAGCATTATAGTTCTGAAGGTTTGTGTGAGCCCCCACCTCCAAGGCCTCTGAGCAAGTGATCAGCCTGAGACACCCCAGACTGGTCTGCCCTGCAACTCCCCGAACCCCCTGCCCCCAAGCCTATAGAACTACTGAGAAATTTTGTGACTCTTCCAGCCCCTGAGGCCCATTGAGTGTGTTGGAAAACTTTAGGCTTCTCTGCCAGACCCAGGCCAACTGGAGCCAACGCCCATAAGACTTCCAAGCTAGTGATCTGCCCCATCCACCCCAGCCCAGCCTGCCCTGCAACTCTCCAGAGTCCCTACCCACAAGCCCGCTGAGAGATTGAGAACTTCTGTGACTCTTCCGGCTCCTGATCCAGCCCAGCACGGCCCAGTGAGTGTGTGGGAGGGGTTCAGCACCCCATGGTGCTCCCTGGACCAGAGGCACAACACAGGGGAACCACAGGCTCACAGTTGTGCCAGAAGGGCTACAGCAAAAAGGAGCTGAACAAAATAGCTAGATCCATGCCAGGCATAACAGGATAATCTCAAACTTAATAGATTGGCACCAGGTTATAACTGCACCAAAGCTCTACACCAAAGATCAGAGGTCAGTGCTATACAAAATGACAAAGACAAGGAGAAAAATACAATCTCAGGCCTCTAGCCCACCAATAATACATGCAAAGGACACAAGCTCTACTGAAATGAATGAATTAACAGAGTCAGAAGCAAAGAAACAACAGCTGAAAGGTGTAGAGGAACTCAGACTAGAATTAATGCCTGAATAAAAAAAAAGAAATTTTTGAATATACAGCATCTTAAGTAATAAATCAAATCCAGAAACGTATAAGAGAAACCCAGTGCCCACCCAGAAGAAGTGCAGAGAACACTATTTTAGCTGAAACATATGAATTAGCATCACAAGCAAAGAAACAACAGCAGAAAGGTAAAGGGGAACTCAAAGAAGAAATAGTTGATGAAACAAAAAAGAAATATTTGAAATCATAGCATCTGAAGTAGAGAATCAGTTCCAGAAATATATAGACGAAACCCAATTTGGAAAAAACTCTGCAGTAAAACAATTAACAGCTACTTCTAAAGAAGACATAGGAGCCGGGCATGGTGGCGCATGCCTGTAATCCCAGCACTCGGGAGGCTGAGGCAGGAGGATTGTTGTGAGTTCGAGACCAGCCTGAGCTGCAAAGTGAGCTTAAGGCCAGCCTGAACTGCATAGTGAGACCCTGTCTCAAAAAGACAAAAAAAAAAAAAAAAAAAA
>PVKA01001658.1:0-10000 GCA_004027165.1 Ctenomys sociabilis
AAAAAAAAAAAAAAAAAAAAAAGACAGTATTTTGCTATGTGACTTCTGTGAAAATGTAGTGAGTGGCCGGCCACTCGGTCCTAAGATTTGAAGCATTAATAGTGTGTACAAACATGTTCATCTACACTAGTGCACTCTAGTTTGTGTGTAAGGACTGAAAGAAAAAAGATGACCCAAATCCCAAAGTTAATTTCCTTTGTTTTAAAGCATTTCTATATAGTTGGGTTTACAAAATATTTAATTTCTAAGTGAAACAGCATATTCATCGAACATACATCTAAACAAATGACCCCAAAGATCATAATTTTGATAAATATTAAGATCCTACCTTTTCAGGCTGAGAGAAGGTCCCAGCATTACAAGGAGTTCTAGGATCCCATAATTTAACTGTCTGATCCCAACTTCCAGTGACCATCACATTCACTTCTGGACAGTATTCAACACATCTAATAGGGGCATCATGGGTTCCAACAAGGTTTTCTATAGGAAAAAAACAGAAGGAAACAAAAGCTTATTCCTTCTACCAGATATTCCTCAACTGTGATGATTCTGTTCCTCCAACTCCATGACTGTCTGCATCCCAAAAAATCTGTGACTACAAAAAAAGTAGTCATAGATTACTTCCCTACTGACCTTACACTGTACAGTTCTATTTATTAGCATGGCACAAATAAAGACAGCATTGAATTTCACATCACACTACAATTATGGCAAGTCTACCATCATTCCCTCCTGATTCTAGGCTTCTTACCACAACTCTGTATCTCTGCATTTATCTAGTACAGTATCTGTCTGATTCATGTTAGGTGTTCAAACAAACCTGCTGAGTAGATAAATGAGTGGAAAACTCTACTTCTAGATCTGGACAACATTCATCTTTCCATATAACCAACACTTACAAGAAATTTATGTGGGCCAGGGAGATAGCTCAGTAGAATAAGTGCTTGCCTGGCAAGCACAGGGTCCTGACTTCAATCCCGGTACCACAACAAAAAAAAAAAAAGAAAAAAGAAAAATTCATGTGATTACACAATTATGAATTACCTTCACTTGGATTTCATGTCAAGTCAAATTTCCAGTATATAACTTCTTCCCTACCAATTTCAACTTCCACAATATTTCATTTATTCATTCAACTAACTACTAAATGTCTTTGTGCCACAATTCATATAATCTGCCAAGGATAGAAGAATAAACAGTATATGGTTTTGATTCTGAAGAATACTACCTCTTTAAAAATCATCTTAAAAGTACAGTGGTATCTCAGTTTACAAACTTACTTCATTCAACAATCCTGGGAAAAATAGCTACTTTAATGTTTGGGCAAAAAAGATGGCTGCAGTTATATTCATCACCCCATGTGATTTTCAAATAAAAACAAAATTTTGGCAAACTGTTCTCAAAAGTATTTGTGAACCAAGGTACTACTGTATCTCTTGAGGTTTGTCAATTACCCTCTGAGAAGAGGCAATTAATTTTCTTAAATCAGTCTATTATAAAATCTGTTAAGTCTACTTTAGCTAAGTTTTCAAGTAAGTAGGACTTCAACCTGCAGCTAATTTATTACTTGGGGCAAAATGCTGACAAGCAAAACCAAACATAAACAAAATATAAAATATGACTTTCATACAGAAAGCCTCTTCCAATCAATTAGATGCCTTTTCTTTCCTTTTTTTTTTTTTTTTTGTAGCACTGGAGATTGAACTCAGGGCCCTGCACTTCCCAGGCAAGTGCTTATTCTCCTGAGCTATCTCCCCAGGCCCTAGATGCCTTTTCTTAAAAAAAAAAAAAACAAAACTTCATCTTCCCATCTAATCTTTTGCTATTCAATCTGGCCTCTCTACAGCTGCATCCCTATGCCCTGACATCTTTTAGATATACTATATCTAATGTATAACTATGACACTCAGAGAATAATGCATGTTTGCGTTGCTATTTCAATCTCTACTTTGCCTCAATGTTACAAAAACCTGGGTAAATCATTTCATATCTGAGATGCTTAGAAATCACTTCCTTCCAAAAACAACTGACCTATATTCTACTGCTACTCATACAAGCATATGTGATATAAACATGGTTAGCTATATTATACTTTTTAAAACATATTTTCCTTCAGTTTAAACTAAATTCGTTTGTGGAAAATAAAATCCTAAAACACTAGCACTGTCCTGGAAAATCTTAATGAAAACCAAACCAATAAAAGATCCACTTTCCTAAAGACAAGGTAAGGATCAGGTAAATATTACTTCATGTAAACACTTAAGACAGTAATCAAATGGTCTTTACTGCAAAAATGTTTTGTGATCAATAAACAAATGAGAACCATTTAAACAAAAGAATCTGAAATTCACATCACTTCTGCTTGCACCTATTCAACTTAGACATCAAGTAATTCAGCACTTACTCTGCTTAAGTAATTACACCTTAATATAATCTTAATATATGTGGAGAAAAACTGGTAAATAATGTAATCATATTACCTTGATCAGTGTTCAAATCATGCATTTTCAACTGATGATCTAATCCCCCACTCCATGCGTGTGTTGGATCCTACAGGATAAAGTTTCACAAAGCTTTTAGACAGTATTCAAAATTCCTATTTCTCTAGCCACCTACTCAGTTTATCCTCAGGAGAATAATCACTTAGCACATCTATACAAAATAACACACAAAAGTAATCAACAGTTTAAGAGGTCTGCTCCCATCCAATCTTTTGCTATTTTGAATCCTGTAGCTGACAGCAAATAGGCATTTCTTTCAAAGGTTACTTTTAACACAGCTGCCATTAGTCTTGCTGCAGATTCCAAATACAAGGATCATTATGTCCAGACAGGTTACAGGATTACTACATAAATTTGACCCTGAAAGCGCAGACTGAGCCTTTAAATCTCCAATCCCACCACACACATAATTCACAAAACCCACAGCTAGTTCAAGCAGGTACAGTATTCCACAACAGCTCAGCTCGAAATAATAATGCCCCTAGCAGGAGCCTCTACCCAAATCCTAACGACACTGTGCTGTCAACACGGTCTATCGCAATACGGTTAGCGGGCAGGAGCGCCAGCTGCGGCCACCTACATAGAACGCGCAGTCCAGGACCGCGCCAGTGTGCTGGTACTTAAGTCGCATGGAGTTGGCTGGCACATCGTAAAGGCGCACCGACGTGTCCCAGGAGGAGATCAGCAGGAACTGGGAGGTGTTGGGGCTGAACTTCACAGAGGAGATGCCATCCTCAGGAGGCTGGTTCAACTTGAACTCGTTAGAACCCGTCATCTGCAAAACACGCGCCGGGTAAGAGTTCCCAAGAGCTCCAAGGTCAGGGAAGGCCCGGCAAGCTGCAGGCCGCCTAGCTGGGGGACCCCACCAGGTAGAGGGGGCCAGAACTTGGGCGCCGAGTCTGCGCCTGCGCAGACTGAACCCGCCCAGCCCCTCCCGTAGGCAGCCACAGCCCAACCCGCGCCAGCCCGCGCCGGGCTCCCTCTTCGCACCTCCGAGCCAGGCCGCCCACCCGTCCTTCCTTTTCCTACCCACTCCCCGAGCGGACCCAAGAAATAATAAAAGAAAAAAACGACAAGAGCGAATGCCCTACCCCTGCGCTCACGAGCGCGGAGTCTGAGAGCCCCCTCAATGTCCTGTCGCCTTGCCCCACTACCTTGGTCTCCCACAGAAGCAAACGTCTCAGTCTCTAGCTACCGCCGCCTCCTAAGATCCCTCGGAGCACTCTCCCGCTAGGAGATGGGAGGCGAAGAGGAAGTTCCAGCACAGGCCTGGCATTGGTGGGTTTCAAACGCCAACGGCTAGTTCTAAACAGCCGATTGGTCCTGTCGGTTGCCGGCCTCGGTCAAGACAGTCATCCTGTTCCGGCTCAAAGGGAAATCGCTGTTTTCCGATCACGTGGTCTCACCATGCTCCTCACACTGGAGGAGCAGAAACTCCAACTCCCAAGAAGCATCGCGCCAAGACCGCGCTTAAGAATGCCCACGCCCTTATGTGGCACGATGGGAGATGTAGTTTCCATAGAGCCGACGCCCTGCGAGTCTTCTAAATAGTCCGCCCGCAGCCTTTCAGATACAAGAAGCCCATTTGGGTCAATACTCCTATAGAGCTAAATTATTCTTTTCTGGAAGTTCATACGCTCGAGAGACAAGCCGAAACCTGAAGTAGAGAAGGAACTTTTTGCTCTACTCAATTGCATTATTTTGCCTTGATTTCTTCCTCTATTTCCTGTGGTTTTCATCTAAGAGACAGAGACTCACATTTTCGTTGTGTTAAATTCTGCTGATCTCATAGAAACTTATCTTTATTGCTGTTCTGCTTTGTCTCTCCACCCCATCTTTCCACATTTACTAGGCGTCCATGATGTCAGGCCTAAACACAGGTTCTAGGAAGATCACCTAGTCAAACTAGGCTTTACTCTGAAGGAACTCCTCTCCAGGCACACAGTCTGAGAAATATTCTGCAATATGCTAAATTTAGACTACTTCTTTTAGAAATAAGATCATCATTGGATCCTCAGATGATAGTGACAAACCTCTCTTTCCATTTTACCTCAGTTGGCTATGCTTTCTCACTGAGTCCTCCAGAAATACAAAGATCAAGAAAGTTGCTTCAGTACACAAGTGATTTTATCTCCATGAAAGACTCACAGTTCTTAATGAATAGACAGTAACTGAATTGCTCTTGGACCTCAAGGTCCACTGGAAATTTTCAATTTAATCCATGCTATAACTTCTTTTTTACTGCCTTTTTAAAGAAAAGGCCTTATGTTGTAGAAAGTGCGAGACAAATGCTGGGATTAAAGGGTTTAACTCTGAAGGTGTATTAATAGGGGAAAGTTCTTGATCTGTATGCATTCACACATTTGGAGATTCCTGACAAAAAACAGACATGCAACAGCCCTTCTATCTACTGCATTGATTATGTTGTTGCTAAAAGAATCTTTCCCTTTTTTTCTCACTAGATCTTGTATTTGGTTCTGTCTTACAACAAGTTGATGTCCAAGTCAACCATTTCTAAATGCAGTACCTTATTTCCATTCTAACTTTAGCTAAATAATTTTATCTCGTGACTTATTTGGTTCCCTCTCCCAGTTGTTTATCTAATTCTATTAGTTTTTTGAGATTCTGAGCATAAATTACCCACTAATAAAATAAAAGTGTATTTCATTATACAGTGTGTGTATGATACAGGTCCCTCTGGGAATGCAGTTGCAGCTCGACTCGATTTGAGTTTTTAAAAACGTTAATCTTTTAAATCCAGTTTAGAGCTGAAAGGAGACTGGTGATTTTGCTGATTATTCAAATGAATTGATAGGGTCAAAATAGGAAATCTGGCAACAATGGACTCTAGAAAATTTTAAATCAAAATGTGGAGGAGGCTAGGTCTGTGTAACAGTTACCTGTAAGAGAAATTCCTAGAAAATAATTACACTATTGGATCACTTGTGACTTTCTAATTTCTTTTTCTAAAAGAGATGGGATATATACACTAACACGCACTGGAAAAAGGATCATTCCCTAAAATCTGAGAATAAATTATATCACTAAATGCATATATTACTAGAGGAAACTCCTTCCTACAACAAAAGCAAATCTAAACTGAGTTTAACTCAATACTATTGAAATCATCATCAAACCATAAAGCAAACAAATATGATATGGATGGGTTATTCTTACACAAGAAGTTTCTCAGAAGTGATTTGATTATTTCTGCATGGAATATTGAATAGCAATGTTGGAGGGAAAGAATTTAAGAGGGTCATCTGAGGAAAATGAAATATATGTACAGAATAAATCAGAAAATTGATAATTTCACTATTATTCTCTTTCTGGCCCCCAAAACTTAAGCGTAGGTTTTCAACACATACTCAGATTCACTAAATATTAATGTGAACTTGGCTGAAAGGCAATAAATGCAATTGCACGATGTACGATGGCATCTTTGGGTAACCTCCTTCTGACTTGGAATAGTAGTGATTTTTCTTTCTTTTTTTTTTATAGCAGTGATTTTTCAAAGTTAATATAAGGAGAAAAAATTGGACAGTACCAGAGAATCTTTTTGGTCAGGCACTTAACACAGAATACTGTGGGTCACAAAACATTTATAGATAATCTATATATTTCACAAAACGAAGATGTTTGATGCCTTTTGGCTTAGAGACAAGTCTTTCACCCAAACGTTTCCCTCCTAGAGGTTGAGCTCCCACCTGTACACTGCAGATTCCTAGGGTTTTTGCACCAGTTTAGCAAGATACCGGCCTGAGGCTGGAGGTCTGCGTGGTGCTCCCTCATATTTCCAATTTCTACATTTTGCAAGGAACAGGTGGATGCGATGTCACGGGAGAGAGGAGCTGCAATTTGCAGGACTCCAGCTCCTAGCTAATCTCTCTGTGCAGCGTCTTCTTATCCCCAAGGCGGCGGCAGTATCTGGACACCGAAGTCCCTGGACGCCTTCACCACCACGCATCACCGTGGAATACAGAAAGAGTGGCTGTGTGCTGGCCCGTCCTGGAGACATTTAGCCAAGCACAATGCAGACTACTGTATTAACAACCAAAGCATGTGGGGAAGCGCCTTTGTGTCCCGAGCCTTCTTTCCGACCTCGGACCCCAGTGTGTCTGTCTTGCTGCTTCCAGCTCCCGCTAGGCGCAGAATGTGCAGCTGAGCCTGACTGAAAGCCAGGCGCTCCCAGATCAAGGCCACAACTAGACGATTTACCAGCTTACTGGCAGCGCCGCCGCCTGCTCCACGTCGGAGGAGCAGAGGCGCACCGCATAGCTGGGGCAACGTCCTGGCGTGCCCGACTTTCGGTCAAGCCCTGGGGCCTTGCAGTGCAAGGAAGATGCTCTTCGCCCCCTGGTCAGGCTCACTCCCCGAAAGCAACCGCTTCCGCAGGATAACCAGCCTTTGTGTTTCCGGGCGCGAGCTCTGGACCCAGATCCACCCAGTCAGCGAAAGATTAGGAGGACTGCAGTTGGCCTAGGGCAGTGCTCAGCCCCGGGGCTGTCAGAGCTGCACTAACCTTCTGACTAACCCTTGCCCCAGGCCCCACCCTCCACGTGGTGCGACCCGCAGTTCTGCCACAGAAAAAGCACGGAAGCCCCCTGGGCCTTATTATGTGGAACAATCATTCCCTCCTTAGCAACCGTGTTTAAAATGTTTTATTTTTTTTCTTTTAAAATATTTACAGATCGGAACTATCCCCGTTTCGCCCCTACCCATCCTCGGGATGAAGGAAACGAAAAGAGGTGATTGGATCAATGTCCAAAGCCCAAGAAGGCTTGGCTTGGCCGAGTGTAAGTGCGTGTACATATATCCAGGTTTGTATATTGGTAAGAAGTGTATAGGTTTTGTTGGTGTTTTCTGATTCTTCCCCCCACTAACCAAAGCTGATCTGGTCAATTGCCTTTCCCGCTATGACCCTAGAGTAGCCCCCTCCAAAAAAGGTTTTCAAACCGCATTGGTTTGGTGGAAAGCAGGCGATCTGGCTTGAGGAATGCCAATAAATACCCGAACGAAACAAAAAAGTAGGGCAGCGCCCATAAATAAGAGATAATGAATACACATGGTGTATTTCTTAATATTTCTGGAAACACGCCCTTTTGCTCAGGAGCCCTGCGAGAGCAGGTGGCTGCGGGCGACTTGCAGCCGGCGGGCAAGTCAGTAATCGAGCTTGTTGTACAGGTTGTAGAGCGGTAAGGCGGAGAGGTTGCTGCTGGGGTAGTAGAGCGGTGCAGGGAAGGCAAGGGAGCGTGGCACCGGCACGCGCAGCAGCGAGCTGTCCCGGAACACCAGCGGCATGCCCACCAGAGTCTGCGCCGACGCGTGCGCCATGTTGGCCGCCTCCAGCTCCGCCGAGAGTTGCCTCTTCCACTTGTTGCGGCGGTTCTGGAACCAAGTCTTGACCTGGGTCTCGGTGAGCTGCAGGCTGGAGGCGAGGCAGGCACGCTCCGAGCTGCTCAGATAGCGCTTCATGTCGAAGGTGGACTCGAGCTGGTACACCTGGCTGCGCGAGAAGACAGTGCGCGTCTTCTTCTTGGCCGCTCCCGCCTGCCGCTCTGCACCCCCGTCTCTCGGCCGCTCGGGCCCTGGCGAGGGCGAGCCTGCGGTCAAGAGCCTCTCTTTTTCCTCCTTAAAGTCCGAGTGCGAAGGGGAGAGAAAAGGCGTGCGGTCAGAGCCTGCGGGCCCAGCACCTCCGCTGCCCTTTGAGGTACCTGAGAATCGGGAACAGAAAGGAAGGCCGTGGAGTTAGAGTTGTGGAGACCCCTAGCTTCTTCTAGGACTAGGTGGTTGGTAGGCACCTGCAGCCTCGGCCCCATTTTCCTGACCCCTTACTCTTCTCGCTCTTGCTGGAGCCCAAAGGTCTTTAAAAGCATCTGAAGAGGAACCCAGCTAATTTGAGGGTCTCTGTGCCCCCACCCTTGTGGCAGGATAGGTGGCAGCAGAGCAGGAGGTCTGGACAGAAAAGATCATTTAAAAGGAGATTACGCCTTGTAATAAGTGCTTTTCCAGTTTTGTAAGGTGGCATCATTTCACAGGCTATTTATTTGTAAATCATGCTAAGGACAAATAAGCCGGGCTCTCCTTCGTCAAATGTTGTAAAGAGGAACCATCTCGAAAACGTGCAATTGTCAATCATCTTAGAGCGCTAATCTTTCACAGGGGGTGACAGAGACAGAAAGAGGAAGGCAAAAGCGCAAAGAGATCGCAGCAGGGACAACACTCACACAGAACAGACAGATCTTGTGTCTGGAAAGTATCCTGTATTCAAACTGAAGGCAGAGCCACATGTACCACCACCCGGAGCCCAGGCTGCTAGGGTTCTTTCCCAACAATCCATTCTTCCAAAAGACTCCTAAGTCTCGCTCAGATTCTGTGTTCCCCTGGCCTCCCGAATGCCGCGCGCCAAAAAGACACCACATTGCCCGTGTTCTGTCCCCTCTCCCGGACTTCCAGTGGACACAGGTCTAGCCCAATGTGGCCCGGCTCCGCAATCCCGGTGGGGCCCACAGCGTAGCTCCCCTCGCGCTCACTCAGAGCCAGGCTGGCGACGTGCGATCCTTACCCAAACAAGGAAAAGGGATCGGGGGATGATGCTTGGGGCCCGGCTCCTTGGAACCTTGCGAGTCTGGGCAGTAGCAGGCCGGCGCCTTCCAGCCGTCGTCCGGCTCCTCCTCCTCCGAGGACACGGACAGGCTGCGCTTCCTGGCCGGCCAGCCGACGGGCTCCCTGGGTGCTTCCGAGGGGCCCCCGCCCAGGATGGACTGGATAGTGAAGCTGGAGACACCACCGGCCGCTGGACACCCCTTGCCCACATCTTCCTTGCTGCCCATCCTGGGTTCATAAGAAATCGGAGGAAACCAAGAACTCCCTTTAGAGCCGATCTGGGTGGAAGGTGGTGCAGGCAGGCAGGCAGGCAGCCAGGCAGCCAGGCAGGCAGGGGGGGAGGGGGGAGGGGCAGGGAGCGCAGCCAAAGGGAGGGGGCAGCGAGGCTGGCGAAGCGTCCCTTCCGCGTGGGGCACACGCGCGGGACGGCTGTCCCTGCCCGCCGGGCTCGGTGCACCCACCCAACCCGCGTGCGAATGCGGGTTCCTAGCGCGCCAGCTCTCTGGGTCTCCCGAGGCGCGGAGGCGGCGCGGCCTCATTTGCATAGAGGTTACCCGAGTGCGGCCAATCGCAGCGCCGCGGAGTGGCCCCGGACAATTTCAAAAAGCCCTGGCGAGACTCGCACAGCTATCAAGCCCCCCAAAGCACGCAGAGTACCCGATGGGCATCAGTTCTGTCCAGAGGCGTCCAGGGCCAAAAGCAACGTAAATTCCAACATGAGTTCTTGCTCTCTGCCGCGATTCGGTACCCGGTCTCTTACTTAAGAGACTGAAGAAGTACGGGGATCTGAGCTCTTCACCTGCGCAAGCGAAGGATCTTCCCGCCTCTAAGGGACCGTGAGGGGGACCCTTCCAAGACCTCCATCCCTTTCCTCCCTGACAAGGGCAGAGCTG
>PVKA01001658.1:15000-55000 GCA_004027165.1 Ctenomys sociabilis
CTGGCCTACAGGAATCTGCCCAGGGGGTATCTTCACTCAGAATGAGCACCACTGGCAGGGGGGCAGTTTATATCTGTCTTGCTGTTGTTTGATGTACACACATCCACTATTTACTACCAAATAAAAGAAATACATCTGTGTTGCCAACAGAAACAGTTCAAGCACTCGCTCCTTGGTCTCCCAGGGCCTGGAGGCACTCTGAGGTGCTCAAAATTGCTCAGAGCAGCAAAGCCTGACACCATGAGGAGACCATGGAGGGAGGTCTTGGCTCTTAGAAGTATGAGAGTGGTGATGGGTAGAAGTTAGATCAGTTGGTTTGACCAAGTGACTTGGAAGGAGGCAATGGACGCAAACTTGTCCTGAGATTTTCAGGCTTGTATTGCAGTGTGGGAGGCCACTGGGCTCCCTGCCAATTGATTTCCAGGATTCAGCCCAGTTTGCTTTCCCCTGGGGCCAGTGGAGAAAACCAGTTATCCAGGTACAGAGTATGTGGCTACATCTGTACTTTAGCTATGGCAGTGATGCTAAATTCTTATGTGGGTTTCAGTGCTAGAATCCCATCAATACATGTCTGTCTAGAAGTATAAAGTGAGTGCTTGCATCGATGAAGGTTTATGTTAAGCATAAATAGATCCTATGTTGTTTATATGTGGGCAATGTAGAAAAGATTTAGATATGTAGCCTAAATCATTTGTGTTGATAAAGATGAAGTGAGGCACAGATCTGGAAGAATCTGAAGGTAGAGTAGGGAGAGAGACGTCTACAATCTGAAGGAAGAGTAAAAGAACAAAATATGGTGTCCACACAGTGTCCCCCCAAAATTGCTCTGGCTTTTCCTATGGAATGTTCTGGGAAAATTTTAGGAAGCCCCTTTTTATGTGAATGGTTCCAGGAGACCCTTCTATGTGGGGCAATAAAGTCCTACCAGCCAGCTCTCCAGATGACAGTCCCATTAAGTTGTTTCTTGGTCTCTCCCAACAGAAAAACTTGTAGTGCAGCCTAGGATGCTTCCTACAGAGAGGCTTTTGTATTCCTCATCACTGTACTCAGCTCTAGTCTTGCACTGCAAGAACTATAAGGACTCAGGTCAGTGAGAGGGAAGGGAGGTTTCCTACTTGGGCAGATTTCTAGGTTCATACAGCTGGTCCCTAGGCTGTATCACCTCCTTCCCTAGGGCAGCATCTTGGTTCTGGGTAAAACAAATGGTCCAGGGTAGGGAAGTTCCCTAATAGGAGGGAAAGAAAGCTAGCACAGAGCAGGGCAAAGCATAAACTGTAGTTGTAGAGAACCAGTTATTTCTTGACTTTGTAAAGACCAGGTCAGTCAAGAACCGTTTTCTAGAATCCAAACAAATAAAGAAGTGTTTTCTTGGCATTTGATAACATCATGCTCTGGCTATAAAATCTAAGGACGTGTTTGCTATTGCAACATTATTTTTAATGAGCTGTTACTGGCCTGTCGGGCAGTTAGTATTGCCAACAGTAAAAGGCATCACTGTGTTTGCAGGTAACACAAGGAACAACATTTTGACCCTGAATTTCTGTTTATTTTTCATTTACGACACATGCCCTCATTTTTATCCCAAACCAAAGAGAAATAAAGGGAGATCTATCTTCACTGGAACCCAGATGAAAATTTTGCCGTGAATAAACATGCTGGTTTATTTGGGGGCGGTTTTTCATCAACAGAAAATGATACTCGACGACGTTTCAGCCACAGTGGAATCAATTGTGTCCACTGAATTTGAGGAGACTAGCGACGCACTACAGACGGGAGCGCTGAAAGGCGCTCTCCAGCGGTCGCTGCTGGCGGCGTGCTTTCCCTCCGGAAGCTTCAGGGCCTTCGCTTTCCTTGTCTCCCCCTTTTGACTCCTAAGCTTCAAAGCGCACTGCAAGAGTGATGCGCCCACATCCCCAGCTTGCAGGCTGGCAATAAGCTGGGTTGGCTCCCGGAGCCCGCGCACTTGCTTCCTAGGGCGGACCGGCTCTTCCTGGAGGTCGAAGCGCTGCGCAACAAGACAGCAGTGGCTGGGCGCCTGGCAGCGTGTGGGAGCGACCAGCGTCGTGCTTCTGGCGTTGGCCTGGACGTGGGGACCCCGAAAGGCTTCTCTCAAGGTATTGGGCTTTGGTGGACAGAGATATTCTAACTGGAGAAGGACGCGGTTCTCTCTGTTGCCACAGATGCAGCCAGGTGGCTTTTGTTTCCTGGCACCTAACCTATCAGGACAGTGCCTCGGCTTGAGCAGCCTCGGCAGGAGCAGTTCCCTCAAGTACCACTAAAGCCACCCACCTTAGAAATAGTCCCCGTCCCGAGAGCCTGCCAGCTTTCCCTAGGCTGTCCTCTGCTCGCCAGGCCTTTCCCAGAGGGTCTTGATGCTCAGTCTCCTGCAGCAGGTAAACTCAATTTATTTGCTTCTTTCCTCTAAGAGCGCTGGGGGCAACTGGAAGCACCACTCTTAGGTAGGTATCTTAATGACGCCTTGCCCAGGAACTGCTGCTCTTGAAAGAACCACATCTTAGGAACAGAAGGCAAGACTGCAGCTGTACACTCAGAAATAACAGAACTCTAAAAGTGGCTGTTGCTTTGCTCAGTCTTGGAAAACTAGGTGCTACTAAGTCTCTACTTCCGCCTCTTGGTCTTCCCTGCTCTCAGGGAAGATACAGGGAGAGTGGCCCTCCATACAAACAAAACGGCCTCTGTCTCTGCTGCCTGCTATGAAGTATAGGGGTGGGCATCTAGGTCAGACTTAGGCACACAGGAGGCCCCAGAACCAGACCAAAAAAGAGTTGCGGAGACACCTGCTCTGGGAAAAATTATCCAAAGTTACACACTCTGGCAACAAGAAAAGCTTCGTTTTTCTTTTCTTTTTAATTAATTAAATTTCACAACAACATTAACAATATTTTGTGAAGTTTTTTTTTCTCTTTTCTTAAAAAGGGACTGATCCTGGCAGAAGAAAGAGAGATTAGAGGAAACAAACTACTGCAGACCAACAGGTGTAGCAGACAGAAAGAAAACAGATTGGGTGGCAGAGCAGAAAGCCCTGCAGACTTGAGGGTGCATTTTACAAGAAATCTGTACATTTATCAAATAAATTAAAATTCTCCTAAATTGATTGTCCTTCACTTAAAGCGCTCCAGTATGTCTACCTCCTTTGAGCATTGCTACCTATCCTTGTTTTCTTCCTTCCCCCTTTTCCTCTGTTTAATTTTCTCATTCTACACAAATGACTGTGATTACACTGCGAAAAAGTCTACTTCCCTCCTGGAGGAAGGAGCAGGGCTCTCAGGAAATTTTGTACAATATTGCACAGATAAAAAAAATAGATACTGCAGAATTAAAACTTAGGGGAGAAGATAAAAGATATAGTTAGTTTTAAAATGTTGAAACCATTCTCTCAAAAAGAAACAAAGTAGTAGTACTATCAATAATTTACTGGTAAGTGAAATTCCCCAAATAAATGCTACTAATAAATAAGACCACTCAAACCCGACAGAGTAATTGTTTACCTTTTCAGAGTCCTGATTTTTGGCTGTTTTAACTTCCCTTTAAACATTTTGGGAATTCTTTGATCACAAAGTGAGACAGATGAAGGGGTTAAATGCCAGACCTTTTCTGGAAAGAAAGGAAGCCCAAAATGGGGTTCCTATGAGAGGTTGCTCAGATTCTGAAAACCGGAGAGGTAACTGGCTAGGGGTGGGAATGAAGAACCACACCCGAAACCCAGAAATAGTACTACCCTATGAATTCTTTCCCTCTAGATTGTGGACATTCTATAGAAAGTGAATAAACTAAAGGGATTCGGGTTTTGCGCTTACTTTCCTTCTATAAAAAGAAAACCAAAAAGTCACAGCGCAATGCAAATTTAGGGACAGGGCTGCACATTTCACAAAAGCTTTCAGCCAAAATATTTGACCTGGAAATGTTATCATTTTCCTGTTTTCTCTTAATTAGTACCAAAATCTGTAATAAGAGGAGAAGCGCCTCAAATTCATTAGGGATGAATTGCACGAAAATGCATTGCAAATACTTACAAAATGCTACCGGTTGGGAAGGGGGTCAGGCAGTGCGCGAAGCCCCGGTTCCCAAAGCCTCCGGACGTTTCCACACCCTCGCCCGGCCCAGTCTGGCCCAGTCTCCTCGGGGATCCGGGAAGGTGCCCGGGCACTCCCTCCACCTCCCCTCTCTCGGACCTCAGACCGGCCTTAGCAGCGGCACGGACGAGACCACAGGGTGCGAGTAGTAGACGGGGTGCGGGAAGGTGAGCAGTGGCTGGCTGACCGGCACCGGGGCCCCCGCAGCAGCGGCCGCCGTGCCCTCAGCGGCCGAGTTCTCGTGGTAGAGGATGGGTACGCGCACGATGCGCTGCGCTGCAGCGTGGCTCAGGTTGGCGGCCTCTAGCTCCGCGGCCAGCTGCCGCTTCCACTTGTTGCGGCGATTCTGAAACCAGATCTTGACCTGCGTCTCCGTGAGGTGCAGCGAAGCGGCCAGGCCGGCGCGCTCGGAACTGCTCAGGTAGCGCTTCATGTCGAAGGTAGATTCGAGCTGGAAGACCTGGCTGCGCGAGAAGACGGTGCGCGTCTTCTTCTTGCGACACGCGGGCTTCTTCTCCGGACTCTCGGCGCCCTTCTTCCAGTCCTCGTAGCCCGGCGTGGCGGACACCGCCCCAACGCTCGCCCCGGCCGCACCCGGCGCTGCCTCGCCCTCCTTCTTGCCTTCCTCCGAGTCACTCTCCTCCAGAATGATCTCGTCCGGGCTCTTGGAGTCCAGCTCCTTGTGGTCAGGGTCAGCCTTGAGCAGAGGCTCCGGAGAGTCACGGTCAGTGCCTGAGGCGGGGGAGGAGTCTCGTAGAAGGGCCTTCTCGGAGGCTGGAGAGACAGAGACAGACGGACGCACACACAGACACAGCCTGGAGTGAGGCCCGGAGCCTAGAGGCAGCACGCTCCATCCGCACCGGCCTCCAGACCCTAGCCCCTGAGCACTCACGGGCCTCTCCTGCCCGGCTAGTCTGGGATAGAGGCGCTGAGTCCCGGGATCCCCTCCTCCCGAGGACCTTCGAAGGGACCGTAGTAGCGCGGCCGCCCCTTCTCTTCCCTAAGCTTCCCTGCCAAGGCCCGGAGGGAAGATTCGCACCTCGCCGGAGTCCGCCGGAGTCCACCCCTCCTTCTAGGCACTATTCCCAGCCCCAGCTGTCTGAAGCCACCCCCTTCATGCCCGAGGCCACTTTCCCCGGGAAGCCACGCGCCCGGGACTCCAACTCCGCCTATTTTCTCACCAAGTGGGATTGGATTCCCGGACAGCGCGAGCAAGCGCGCCCGCAGGAGATGCAGGCCAGGGGCCGGAGGAAGTTAGCCAAGCATCGGGTTTGCGGGAGAGGGGGTCCCAGATCTGTGGTGGAAACAGCGCCGGGCGGGGACGGGACGGGCGCGCGGGGGTGAAAAGAATCAAAGTTCAAAGAGAGGTTGGTACCTTCAGGTCGCGGGAGGTGGCCGCCGGCGGGGGTCAGGGTGTAGGGGTACCACCAGGCCGGGGAGCGCTCCAGGTAGTGCGCAGGCAGGGCAAACCTCTGCGTTGGGATCTCAAAGCGGGGGAAAGCCAGGTCGCCCACCTGCGAGAGCGCGAAGCCCGCGGCGCCCTCCAGGGCCCCCTTGGCTGCGGCGGCAGCGGCGGCGGCGGCAGCGGCTGCCGAGGCGGGCGCGAAGAGAGTCCGAGGGGGCGGTTGAGGCTTTGGGGGCGGCCGGTGGTGGTCTCCGTTGAGCAGGTTCTTGATGGAGAATGGGGACTCCTTGGGCGCAGGAGGCAGGGGCGGCGGCGGCGGCGGGGGCTGAGTGCTGGCGGTGCCCGAAGCTTCCGGCCCGGGCTCAGGCATGGTCCCCTCTCTCCTCCGAGTCCCGGGAGGGAGCGAGTGGGACGGACAGGCGGCCGGGGGAGCAGGCGCACGGCCGGAAATCAGAACATAAACGGGACTCAACTACGGGGCGCAAAGTCGGGGGCCGCCCCGGGCGCAAACCGAGCCGCGGGAGGGCGGGGTGAGACCCGGCCGGGGCGGGCTGGCATGGGGGAGGGGTCCCGGGGGGCGGGGAGCGACCTGGCCGCAGCTCGGAGAGAGCAAGGCGGCTTGGCGGCGGCTGCGCTCCCGGGGAGGAGGCAGCGAGAGCAGTCCCCGGCTTGGGGCTGCGTCAATCCGGCGCCGGATGCTAATGATGAAATCAAAATGTCATCCAAGTTAAATGCGGGGAGTATACGGCGATTGGGCGCGTACAATGGCAAATGGGATTAGACAGACGAAGGCTCAGCCGAGCCCGGGCCCGACAGCCGCCTCCGCTACCACCCCCCTCCTCCTCACTTTCCTCAGATTTTGGCGCTTTGGCTTCGGGCTATAAGAGCCCGCCTGTTATTGGCTTTATATAGTCCAATTAGGCAGCAAATGAGGACAAACCTATTAGCACAAAAGGATATTGGCTCTCGCTAAAGAGGCACTCGGAGCGTTCCTACAAGCGCTGGAGACGGGCGCACCATCCGGAGCCCGCGGCGCCCCCGGCCGGCCGGAGCATACTGACACCGCGAGCCCAGAGCCCGAGCCTCCTTCTCCCCCCGGCGGCTAACCCCGCGGGAGGAGGGATGGGCGGGCTAGGCCCGCCCGGGTCACTTTGGGGTTATCCGCGCCTGCAGCTGCCGTTCCCCTCCCCCAAGGACTCGGCAGGGGCCCGCTGCTCCCCAGCTGCGGGAAAGCCTAGCAGCACGGGCCCAGGAGGGAGGACATCACCTCGGCCCGTGCCGAACTCTGCACTTTCCTACCCTGTGGGGTCTGGTGGCCTCAGCATTGCTCCTAAAACCCGGAGAGGGATTTGGGTTCCCCACCCACAACCTAGCCACTAGAAAGGAATCCGGTAGCGAGTCTCTACACTGTTAGCGAGCTCGAGAATCCGCGTAGCCTTGGCCTTTGGCCTTGCTAAACCGAAGAGTGAGCCTTCCAGGGGAGCAAGAGTGGGTTTGCGTCTCTGCGCACCCGTGTGAGCACGTAGGAAGGGCCGACGCCTTCGCGTCTCTCGGTGGGGTCGCTGGGGTAGCCGCGTCCTCGCACCGAAGGCTGCATTCGGACGGGCTCGCCTCTCCTTAGGATGCTGGTGCCCATGCCTGGAGGATCATCTCCAACCTGCTATCCCGAAGACAGCACTTTCTTCTAAGAAGTCTCTTCCGGCTGGATTTCAGAGCTGCCTAAACGCTTTAAAAACTGGAGGGGGTGGGGGTTGAACTAAAAGGCGTAGAGGAGTACCTTCCTCAGTCGCAGTCGCGTGGCGGTGGGTGGGACATCCGCAGCACGTCCCAAGGGTTTCTAGGTCCCCAGAGAGCCACACCGGGCCCCTGAGGAACAGGTAGGTGGAAGGTCATTCAATTACGTAGTCTTAAAAAGCAGCTCCTGGGTCCCACGAGAAGTCTGAGAAACGGGCGTATTTAGACTCTAGTTTTAAGCGTCAAATAGATCAGAATTATTTTTGAGGGGAGGTCTTTTCCCGAGATAGCTCCCTAGTCAGAGAAAGGTGGCAACTGCCCTCACTCCCCTCCGCCCCAGTTGAAGCTTCCCGTACCCCTGAGATCTTTTTGTAGCTCCTTCATTTCCCCCTCCACTTTCTTTTTCGTTATTCAGAGTCTTACTTGTCCTATTCAAAACTGCTCTGCATTGGCAAGCTCGACCGTTTTGGGCTCCCAAGTAAAAAGTAGATGTGTTTTATTTTTCAGTCCTAGGGTGTCAGAACCTCCCCAACAAAGCGTTTAATGTTTCTGCAAACATTCACCTACAGTAGTGAATTCTACATTTGCTTTGGCAATCTGGAAGCCTCGTAAGTGGCTCTTCCATATAGACATTAATATTATTCCTTTAAGCTCTAACAGGGTTTATGGAATGTAAACCATCCAAAACCCGAGTGCAAACCAATCACAGCCCTGAAATTCAAGCAGGGTGTTTCTCCAATGGACGTTTATAGGTGGAGACAGGTGTGTTGGAGAGGAGTTGGGGTCAAAGTACCTGAACAGTGCTGCACACCCATTCTTTGCCTAACCGCAGAGATCGCTCAATGCCTGAAGCACTAGGCGAGCTCGGTGCACAGTGCCTTGCACACCGCACACCAGGTGGCGAAGGAGTCTCAAGGAGAGGCCCCCCGCAGGTGTGGCGTGGGAGCTGTGCCAGACGCGCGCAAACTTGCTAAAGTTCGGACGCACCGAAGCGGCCTGTAAACCGAAATGGAAAGGTTCTAGCTCCCGGAGAGCCAGATAATTTAGCTTAGTAAACTCAAGCCCTGGATTCTATCCGTAGCACTAGAAAACAAAAACAAGAAACAACTCCCCACCCACCTATATCCAGAAGAACTGCAAAGCTGAGGTTCTGAAAAGGGGCTGGGATTCTTGTCTTGGGTGAGCTCTTGGCTGACCACAACTCCGAAACTAGATTCAGATGGGAAAGGAGCTTCCCTAGCAAAAGAAAGATACAGGACAGCAGTTCTTGGCCCTTTTTGCGCGATTTTCCGACCCTCACTTTTCCTTTGTTACCCCAACCCTGTCTCCTCTGAAGTGGAGCATAGGTGAGCTGGTGAGTTTACGTAAGTCCGCGCGCGCGCATTTTAACCACGAAAGGACTTTTTAGGTGTAGATATCCTCAGCCCATCCATCGACTTTGGGATGCCGGGATAGCAGCGTTTTTGCAGATCTTTTCTTTTGCTTCCAGAAAACTCCTATATTGAGCCCTGAGTTCAAACGCAGAGGTTCACTCGCCCTCTGGCGAGGAATGTGGCTTCTGCTTCCTTGGGCCCTGGACTGCATCCAAAGTCCGGCAAACGGCGCCCTCTATGGGACATCTCCAAACCTCCAGGCAAGGCTGAAAAATACACAATCCTGCAGGTAGGGCTTAGAGTGTTCAAAGGTGATTAGGCCTTAGCCTTCAGTGCCGAGGTTAGGAAATTACTCCTTCCGCCCCTTTCTCCTGCTCTGAATTCCGGGAGCAGAAACAGTCTACATTTCTGTTGATTTTTACCTGGCCACCATCGGTGGCCCCTGCTCTACCCCCATCCCATCCCCATTTGAGAGCCTTGCAGCAGTCACTTTATATGCTTGTCCTGACCAACTTTATGTGCTAGGCCTAGCGTGAGCTCTAAACATGGCACGGTGTGAGGAGGGAGAGCAGGCTGCTTTATTTGTCTTTCCAGGACTCAGCGCAACTCGGACTACCCAAGGATGCTCAGTAACCACTTGTTACTGCCTGAATGAGGTGAGAAGGTGGGTGAGTGGATTCCTAGTCCACCTGCAAAGGACTGACCCACTTGACCAGATAGCCTGATGATACCCAAAACATTAAAAAAGTTTAATGAAATCTGAGGCATTTTGATGATACATTTTACCAAACCTGAAGAAAACCCCAGAATAGGATATTGGAGAGTATTGCTCTGGCTGACCCATGGCCAAAGGGCTGTACAAAGCAGGATCATCACATTACACCCTCTTGGGAGGAGGGCCCAAGCCTAAGGGTTGGAGAACAATAGTGACTAATACTTCACTTTACACAAAGGAGAAGGCTTGGGAAAAGAGTGCTTTGAGGAACATGCTCCACCCCCAAGCCCACCACATACAAAACATACATGTGCATATGTATTAATACAGTGAGTCAGTAGAGAATTCTCTAAGGGGAGCATTTCCGATTCTTAACTACTGTGCCTGAAAGAGGATGCTTCTTTCTGAAGCTAGCATGAGGTTAGTCTTAAAACAGGTTTACTGGGGGGAGCCGGGGAGATGGCTCAGTGGAATAAGTACTTCCCTGGCAAGTGCAAGGGCCTAAGTTCAATCCCCGGTTCTGCCAAAAAAAAAAAAAAAAAAAAACAGGTTTACTGGGGCTAGGGAGATGGCTCAGTGGAATAAGCACTTCCCTGGCAAGCACAAGGGTCTGAGTTCAATCCCTGGTTCCACCAAAAACAAACAAACAAACAAAACAGATTTACTGGGACAGCCTACGGTGGTGGTGATGGTGTTTTGTGCAGAAGGCAGGGGACCATTTAGGCTTTTTACCAACCCTGCACAATGACTGTAGGCCCTCACAACTAACATAGCTGAAATTTTCCCTGGTCCCAATGCTCACATTTTACCACCTCAGTCTCCTGACCTGCAGGTCTTTGATTTATAGGCTATAAGGACTTAAGCCTAAAGCTGTGATTCTGGGGAAACTGGGCCCTAGACTACATGTGTTCTTTCTGTTTCCCGGAAAGCTCTCACCTGTCTTTTCTGACATCATCAGGAATGCTGCTGAAGACCCCTCTGGCCAGTGGAGATGACTCTGAGACAGTATGCAATGCTTGGAAGTGGGCCAAAGCCATTATGTCCATGACCACACGTATGTCAGTGACTCTCATTTGGCTGACTCTCAGTTCCCTGAGCCTAGGTTACTAACTATGTAAAGGTAGTTTCTGCTAATGGTCATTGAGTCATCATTACATGCCACACAGTATGCCTAGGGAAGATAGGCAATGGTTTTATTCCCACAGATGAGGAAACTGAGGCATGAGCCAGGATGACAAAGGCGAGCTGGAGCAAGTACTAAGACATTTTGGCTTCATAGCATCATTGACGATGGGCAGTACAAGCAGATAGCAAGTGCTATACAAATGCTGCAAAGATTTACTTTTCATCTGCATTCATTCATTCATTCATTCCTTCATTCGAGATCAATCCACAGGCCAAATACCTGTTTGGGGAAGGGTTTCTTGAGAAACCTAACATGGTCCTATGAGGACTTCTTACTCTGAAATTATGAATTGAGCTACCTCTACATCTGCTTTCTCTCCTTTTTAAGTCTTCTCTCTAAATCGGGAATCTTCCATGTATAATTATTAGTAGGCTGTTTCTGAGTTTGCATTAAGGGAAAAGAACTTAAAATTTTGCTCTGTTGAATGTTTCTGTCTCCAAGTGTCTGGATATTTGTGGGCTCCTGCTGATTGTTTGCAGAGTCCTGTGACAAGACCTTGTGTTCTAGCTTCCTCATCAGCAAAGCAATAGCATGCATCCGGGGCCCAGGAGATGGCTCAGTGGAATAAGCACTTCCCTGGCAAGAGCAAGGCCTGAGTTCAATCCCCAGTTCTGAAAAAAAAAAAAATAGCATGCATCCAAATGAAATTATAAACAAGGTTGGAGGTGCTTTATATTTGGGGAGAAGACTCTCCCTGTGGATAAGGTTATATAAGGTTCCTGACACTGCCCTTGGAACTCATCTTCCTCCCATGTCCCTCCTTCTGAGAGTCTCACCACTCTTCAGCTCAGAGGAGGTTGTCACCTCCCACACAAACTGCACAAAGTTTCTCTTGTGAACATGCATAGTGCTCTTTGGTTTTTCTTGGGCTGAGATTTCTAAAACAAATCTGCTAATACCAAACTCACAACAACAGTATATTCATAGATATTCATGGGAACACCTAATATGGCCCATCATTCTTCCAGGAACTTCATGGGCCTCAGGGGACATAGGATCCTTGTCCTTCGGGGAGCTGAAATTCTAGTGGAAGGAGGAGTATTAAGTGTTGTAGGAAATCCTAAAAGGGGATAAGAATGTTGTAGTGGGAGGATATTGTAGTATTAAACCACAGGGTCAGGTAAAGCTAACATTAAGAAAGAAAAGGTTTAGTCAAGACTCAGATTAGGCAAAGGAGGGCAGGACAATTACTACAAGCACAACAGAAATGCTTGAACCAAAGGCTGAGGACAGAAACTCCCACAAGGTGTCATCAACTAGAGCCCAGTAAGAGAAGCAAAGGGGTAGCCTTGAGACCATGGAGGCCCAGGTAGGAAGGTTTTCTTTACACTGAGCAAAGAGGAGGAACCCTATGCAGTGGTTTAAAAACAATGACTGTCAACCTAAAATAATGACACAGAGACCCACAAGCTCTCCAAAGAGTTGATTCAGGAGTACCAGGGCATTGGGACCTGAGATTGCTATGGTGGGTGGTAGGTATAGCCAAAGGTTGGGGCTAATAAGCTTTTAAAGACAAAAAGATGTCCACATAATCCATTTCAAAACTGATACACATGTTTGGTTGGTGGAGGTGGCTGCTGAGTAAGTGTCCTTGTACCCCATGGCTTGCACAGAATACCATGTTTCTGAGGAGCTCCTGGTATAATTACTGTTATGGACATACATGCATAAATTTCTTGTGTTAATTCCCATTATCTGCAGAAATGCATGAGGACTCCTTGTTCATGACCTCCTGGCCCCATTTTGACATTGATAACTTCTATGACTCATTGTACCATAAGTGACTATGCAATAGAATTCACATATTTTGAAGATTCAGTTCAACGAACTTGAATAACTGCATGTACCCAAGCATCCCCCCAACTTCTTGGCAGTTCTCTCTGTCCCTTTGCAATCAATTCTCCCAAAATCTATCCCAAAAGACCACTCGTTTGATTTTACCATTAAAGATTAGTCAGTTTCTCTGATTTTTCACCTTCACATAAATAACACCAGTATATACTCTTTCTGAGTGTGGCCTCTTCAACCCCAAATGTCTTTGCAATTCATCTGTGCTGTTGTGTGTAGAACAGCAGAGATTTTAGTAGAGGAGCCAAAACTGGCTGTGGTGATAGCTGCCCAACTCTGCCCTAAAACCCATTGAACTTCACACTTGGGTAGATTGTACAACATATGGCTGCTGTCTCAATAAAGAAGTCATTTAAAAGTAGACCTTCAGCCACTATGTGTGGGTACAGCTTTTTCTTGTCTGTGTGGATTGTGTTAAATTCACCTTCCTTGAGCCTTGGACCCATCACCTGAGCAAGAGTGACAGTGTAGACCCTTCAGGGCATCTGCCTGAGGCCACATAGAAGGAATGCTCAGTATGGCATGTAGTTCCCTATACAGTCACAGTAAATAGTAGATGGTTAAAGGTGGTCAGAGAACAGAGGAGTGGGGACAGGATGTCTTCATCAATTTGGGCTACTATAACAAGAATATCAGAGCATGGGCTATTTAAACAGCAAACATTACTTTCTTGCAGGTCCGAAGGTGGGAGGCTGAGATCAGGTGGCTGCATAATGTTTGGTAAGGGCTCTTCCTGGTTTACAGATGGCCACCTTCTCATGGCATTACCATTTTGTCTACTTTACAAATGATGCCTGTGGGGGAAGAGGCATGCACATGTTACTCACCTGGGCAGTAGTTCTCCTTAGTCAGTTTCCCCATGCATATTTGTACAGATTTGTTTGAGAAGTGTTTCCAGGAAGACTGAGAAGGAGCAAAGCAGGAGAGGAAGCTGATCAGGATGCATCCAGCACCGCAGTTCTGAGGCTACACAAGTGCCTCGAGGGCCAGGCCATAGGTCTGGTTCTTTCACATATCCTTGGTTATCTTTGGGTCAGAGGCCACTATGAGGGACAGGAACTCCTAGATCACTGCCCTTATGGGCACAGTGACTCCAGAAATCCCACAGAAGAGTCCCAGCTCCTGCTGTGCTGAGCAGAAGCACATGGTATGGTACTAGGGTGTGACTGTTGTGTAAGGACCCAAAAGACCCTCAGGCCACTACCCAGTCCTATTCAGTAGGGAACAAGGCTCTAATTTGTGCTTCTGGATATAAATGCTCCCAGCCCAGCCCCTTCATCCCTTAAAAGGCCTAACTCTGGTAAGACAGGCATGCACCAGAGCAGGCTGGTTCTGCTGTGTTTGCCCTTTAGGGGCTCTCAGCCAGGGGCTCCTGCCTTTTGGTGGCAATATGGAAGCAAAGGGGCTGCTCTGCTCTGAGGACAAAAGAAGGCCCTCTCCTCAGTCTGTTCCTTGTCTTTGGAAATTTGTGGCAACCATTTCCGTTAAAACATATGACAATTAAATCATTGAGTTCTGATGCCGAATTAATTACCCAGCAGAAAAGGGATCAATTGTGTAAATATATCATTTATGTAATGAGTCCTGGCTGTGATTTAGATGTCCAGATTGGTTTTTCTTCCAGCTTCTGTCCTGAAAACAAGTCTAGCCTTTGAGCCAGGGCCAAACAAACAGCCTCTATTAGGTCTGAATCCAGGGCATTAAGTGGCCCAAATAGACAGGTGGGGGCAGGTGCTACAGGGGGCTGAGATTGTGGGAAAATTGGAGCAATTTGCCAAAATGAGCCAAGTTCCTCCTATTATTCTTCCTGTCTCTGTAGAAAATTACTCTTCAGAAACAGGGAGTGGAAGTTAAACATCCCTTAAATGACACTTCAGGCTCAGCCCATTCCACCCTCCTCCACCCACTGTTCGAAAGACACCAGAGTCCAATTGTGACGGCCTTTTCAGAAAAAGAAGGCACCAATGAGTTTCAGGAGGCAGCGGAGGCCCCCAAACATTTAACATTCTCAGGATCGTCAAGCTGGCCATCGGGCACGTGCTCACCACCCAGCCCGAGGCTGCAGCAGCTCCCGTCAGTGCCGCTTCCGGCCCAGGCACTGGACTGCTCCTTGGGGTGCAGCAGTCCTGGCTTTCAAACATTGTAATCCATACTGCACCTTTTACTGAGTGTGTGCTTTGTGTGAAGTCCCCCTCCCTGGCCTACAGGCCCGAGAGCACCTCTGTGTCCTTGTGTTTCCACGTCGTGTTTATTCACCTCTCGTGGTCCAAATGCAGTCACATTTGCGTTGTGGATCAGAAGCTCACCCAGGAGACAGAAGCAGGAGCAGAGGGGCTGGTTCTGCGCTCAGCCTTCTCAGCAGGTGCCCACCCAGGCTACCCAGGAAGCTCCCCTTCCCTGAGACACAGGCTTTGGCTAGGGCTTCCTCTCCTTTCCCATGTTGTATAAGAGCTAAATTCAACTCCTGCCCTTGCATGTAGTGGAAGGTAGGCTGACTCGCGTTCCAGCCCTGGCTCTGCTTAACCCCTGATGCAGTGAGGTTGAGGGATCACATACAGTTTTGTCTTAAGTAAGACTCAGTTTCCTGTTCAGTTTTCAAGGATTTTAATATGTGAGTACATGATTGCTGCCAGCCCAGCTTTCTTCATGGAGTGTCCTCAAGATATCTATTCTGTGGCATCCTCAAGGTTCCAAATTCAAGCCCCAGCACCACAAAAAACAAAAAAAACAAACAAAAAAAAAGTATCCTGGAGTGAAGGGGGTATAAAACACATGGTCTTATGTTATTGAATTAAAATAGTGATGATAGGGCTGGGGAGATGGCTCAGTGGAATAAGCGCTTCCCTGGCAAGCACAATGGCCTGAGTTCAACCCCCAGTTCTGCCATTAAATAAATAAATAAATAAATAAATAAATAAATAAATAAATAAATAAAATAAAATAGTGATGATAGAGATGCAACCCAGGGGAGCTCTGTCACTGACCTAAAACTCAAACTTTTTTATTACCTTTTATTTTGAGACAGGTCTCACTAAATTGACCTTGAACTTGCAGTCTTCCTGCCTCAGCCCACCAAGTAGCTAAGACTACAGGCAGGTGTGTGTTACTGAGCCTGGCCCTGTGGTCTATTTTAGAGGATGAGACCTGGAACATAAATGGTCCAGAAAGCTTTGTCCCTGGGGAAAATGAGAATGGAAGGGGCTAATTATGCACCAAATGCCATGTATTTGTCAGGAATTCATTGCTTAATTGATGTTTTATTGCCTCCACTGACATGTGTGATCAAAATGAAATTTCATCTACAGGGAAGAAATTAAATTTATTTCTGCTTGTATCTTAATGGGAGGAATAAAGCATCAATTAAACAATGAAGATGACATATATTTGATGTATGACCTGAAGAAGGAATATTACTCTCTGAAATGTTATTTTACAATTTACAATAATGGAGCACCTGGCAGTAAGAGGGAGAAACAAAGTTCATACCTTCTTCATTATTTAAAAATAGTAAAAACATATCATTATTAAATAACACAAGACAAGTTTACTTTTAAAATTATACTATGAGGGGAGCTGGCAAGCTAGCTCAGTGGACTAAAGCGCCTGCTTAGGCAAGCTTAGGCAAGCACAGGGACTGAGGTTCGATCCCTGGCACCACGTGCCATGCCAGCTCCACTCCCAGGGTGGGCTGAGCCGTCCAGAATCCTGGCATAGTGGTACACACCTATAATCCCAGAGCTGGGGAGGCTGAAAACAGGAGGATCACTATGAGTCTGAGCTGTGTAGTGAGACCTTGTAATAGTCAAATACATTAATAATAATAAAATAAAATTATACTATGAGAATTTTGAGCTAGCAAGTGTTATATTGAGTTATCTAGCTAAGGAGTAAAGCTACATGACAGAGGAATGTGGAAATGTACATCTTTTTCCCAAACTCTCAATCTTCCGAAGGAGATGGAAAAAGGACTCAGATGTGATCAAAAGAAGTCATAAGAGAAGCTGCTGACTGAGCCAGGCTGGTGTTTACAATAAGGAAGCCAGGGCTTGGAGACCATCCCCTCGGAGACACAGCAAACAGGGAAGACTGGGGATTTGAATCCAGGGCAGACTACTTGGAAAGTCCTCTCTCTCTCTTTTTCTGTCAGCAGATATTTGACAGGGAGGAAAATAAGACAAATGTTCACCAACCAGGGCAGACTGAAGCGCTGCTCAGAGGAAGGATTTGTGAATGCACCGAGCAAGGAGAGGTGGGAAGGCATCCACACAGCGGCCAAGGCCATCAGAAGTAGGGGGAGAGGAAGCAAAAGTCCTGAGGACACACAGCAAGTTCTGAAGGGAGGAGGCCGCACTAGGTGTATGCTGAGCTGTCTACCTTTCACATATGCATTCTCTTTAGTCCAAAAGTTATTGTTTGTGTTCAGAAGGTAGTTTATGAGGAAAGAACCAAACTCAAATAAGCCTGTAGCTTGGATCTTCATCAGTCAATGGATTCTGTACATTGACTTTCTGTGTATCAAGTCCAGAAATTTTGCCTTTATTTTTGTTTCAAAACCAGAAGTCTTAGTTCTTTTCAAAAGATTGTCTCCCAACCAAAAGATGCCTATGAATACAGAAAAACTATTGGAAAAAGTCCTTGCTACCTATGTGACAGAGGCAGTGGCCTTAAATTAAAAAGAATTTATGAATTAGTACAAAAATATTTAACACATATAAAGAGCCTAGTAAATAATAGAATTGGAAGCTTGGAGGGTAGCTCAGTGGTTACAGCACTTGCCTAGTAGTGTGAGGTCCTGAGTTCTATCCCTGGCATGAGAGAGACAGACAGAGAGCGAGAGAGAGAGAGAGAGAGAGAGAGACAGAGACAGAGACAGAGACAGAGACAGAGACAACAATACTTTCACAGTTTTTTTAATGATGGAATAATAGGTTATTTTATTTTAGTCTTTGTGCCTCTGTATAATTTCCAAATTCTCTACAATAAGCAAATATATTTGTAGTCAGAAAAGCATTTTTGAAACCTCAAAATATAGTTGAAATAAAGCATTCAAGGGAAAGACATGGAGAAAAAAGTATTAATGCTATTTGTAATAAATGACAAGACAAACACAAGAGATCACCAGTTTGTTTTGAAATCTAAAGGCAGAACAACTGTAGTTTATTCAACAAATAATGGTAGATTGGAAAGTCACTTAATGGTGAAATTGATGACTAAATTAAGCTGGTTGTGCCCGACAGGGCCAAGCCCCTTCAGACTTTAATCTCACTAAGACTAACCAGGTTTTGCATATGTGAATATTTGTTATCATTTTTATAGTGTGGTTGCTCCTAGGTAGATTTACAATGGGCTTTATTTTATTTATTTATTTATGTATGTATATTAGTACAAGGTCTACAGGGTATCATTACACAGATTGGACTCGTAGTGATCCTCCTGTTTTTATTTTTATTTTTATTTATTTATTTATTTTTTTGTCTTTTTGAGACAGGGTCTCACTATGCAGTTCAGGCTGGCCTTAAGCTCACTTTGTAGCTCAGGCTGGTCTTGAACTCACAACAATTCTCTAGCCTCAGCCTCCCGAGTGCTGGGATTACAGGCATGCGCCACCACGCCCAGCTGATCCTCCTGTTTTTAGCTTCCCAAGTGCTGGGATTATAGGCGTGTGCCACCACACCCAGTCTCAGGGCTGGCATGACACGTGGGGATTGAACCCTGATCCCTGTGTCTCCCTAAGCAAGTGCTTTAGTCCACTGAGCTATCTGGCTGGCCCTGTAATGGACTTTAGAATTCAGACATTATTCTAAACAGGCTCTTTCAGAGTAAGTTTATATGAATGAAGGGTTTTTTTTTTTTTAAATTTTCTTTATTTTTGTTTGTTTTGGTAGTGTTGGGGATCAAACTTAGGACCTTGTCCATTCAAGGCTCTGCCACTGAGCAATATCCCCAGCCCCTGAATGAAGTTTTTTTGTTTGGGACAGAAGGAGAAATAAAAGTTTCATTTTGTCTTGTTCTACTCTATGCAGAGATGAGAGAAAAAAAACACACCCTGGCCCCATTTCTCCTAATCCTATTGACTTGTTTGGATCCTGAATAGAGAGAATGAGATGGTGAAGTGGAAGAGAATATGAGAGCTCTGGGCCGTGTGGCAGTAGGGCTCAGGATGGATATGGAAAGCAAAGCCTTGTGGCTTTTTCCAGAGGCCACACCCACCCTGCTTCTGACTCAGGGCTGAGAATGTTCATGGTGCATTCTATAACAGACGTGCAGTGGGATAAGGCCAAAGTAAATCCTGCAGAAGGAAAGCCATTCAGTAATTCCAGAGATGGGGAGGCTGGAGAACTGGCTCTAAAATAAAGCAAGAGCCAAATAAATGCAGATAGCAGAAAGCACAAAGTCCAGTTAGAACAAAGTTGCTGGATGGAGTAGCTCTAGGAGCCGCATGAGGTCGTAGCTGCTAGCGCACGGGAAACTGCTGAGCCAGTGACCTCTGGGCCCTGATACTCCAATTCCCAGGAGACTCTGACTCCAGCTTTGGCCTGGTGGACCTGAAGGTGACCTATGTGACCCCGAGCAGACTCAGAGAACCACCTGGATTTGGCCTTGGCTTGGGTCTCCAGAAACTGTGAGATAATAAATGGGCATTATTGTTGTTATCGTTGCTATTGCTGTTGTTTTTTTAAAAAGAACACAGCTGCTGCTGAATGCCCATCACAGGGTCTCAGCAGCCTGGCCCCCAGCCCCCTCAGCCTCTGCTGGAGATGGCACAACCTGTCCCGCATCTTTGCACCTGCCTGCTAAGACACAAAGTCTCCTTGGTGGGCATCTGATTGGCCAAGCCCACCGCACAGGAGTGCTCCAGCCACCAGTGATGAGAAGACAGTGGTTTTTCCCCATGTACGCTGATGTAGCAACAGCAAGATTCATCCCATGATGGAGCACCCCTGTTCTGTGCTGTTCCCACCTGACAAGGACCAAAACGTGACAGATGTTGACTACACAACACCACAGTGGTGTGGACAGAAGCGAGAAAATGTAGATGGGGCACATGGCACATGCCCAGAGCAAAATGTGGGCTCACTGATCCCTACCAAAGTCATGAGTAGGAATATTTATTCTTTGAATTATTATTGCATGTAAGACTTAAAGTTGGCTGAGTGGTTAAAGCTGCCCGAAACTCTGACACCCAAGAAAATGATACAAATTTTGTGCAAAAACAGTAGGGGTGCTTAATGGAATTCTTTTTCAGAAAGAGAAATAATTAACAGTAGCTACCCAATAAAGATCTAATTAATAATCAATACCAGTAACTATGAACATTCTGCTCCATAGAATTGACATATAGAGGGCTTTGGATCCACAGACCAGTTGGGAAGAAGAGATTTTGGGTATGAAGGTTCGCCCCCAGGATCCTTTCCCCTATTCCTTGTTACAGACCCCAAATTAGAGGGTGGTGGGTTAAGGGACACTATGTCTCAGCCTTCCATGCAGGTAAGAATGTTCTCATTGTTAGGTTTTAGCCAACTATACATAAGTGTGGGTAATGAAAACACTTCTGGGAATTTTACTTAAAGGTTTATGTTCTATGCAGGGAGCATTAGCTCTACCTACCACAGTGTTAACGTCATCATCTCCACTTAATGCGTGAAGTTGGCACCCAAGGGTGTCAAGTCATGTATTTGAATGACACACATCAAAGTGGAGAAATTACTGAACTGATAGGGTCATGTCCTCTTTCCTCAAGAACTATGCTCTAGCAGCCCATGCCATGCCAGCTTGCCTTTTTTTTTTTTAAATGTATAATCAGGATACAATCTGCAAATTTATAAAACTACCAGTTTTAAGTGTATAGTACATTAAATATTGTCAAATGCATATATCCATGCAATCACCACTATCTTCTAGATAAAGAGAATTTCCATTTCCCTGGGAAGTTTCTACTTCTTTGCAATTACCCTTCATCCCTCAGCCTCAGGCAACCACTGACCTGCTTTCTGTCATTGTAGGTTAGTTTCGTCCATTCTAAGAATTTCATAAAAATGGACTCATTTGGGTATCTATTCTTTTGTGTCTGGTTTCTTTCATAATGTTTTGGAGATCCAACTTATTTCTTTTTCTTTTTTCTTTTTTTTTTTTTTTTGGTGCAGGGTCTCACTATGCATGCAGCCCACATTCATAGTGATCTTCCTGCTTTTTGCCTCCCACGTGCTGGGATTACAGCCACGCGCCACCACACCCGATTGCATCGCTGGCTCAGCGCACCCGACTGTGGGGCCGGCGCGGCTTGGGGAACCAAGGATCGAACACTGGTCCCTCCGCTTACCTAAGCAAGCGCTTAGTCCGCTGAGCTATACCGCCGGCCCCCAACTTATTTCTGATATTAGTAGTTCATTCATTTGTACCACAGTGTATATCAGTGTATGGATGTATTAGTAGCTATCTATTCATCTGTTCAAACCAATATATTTGATTTGTTCTGATTTTAGGACTGACTGATGTAAACATTTTTGTACAAGTTTGTGTATGCACATTTTTCTTGAGTTGATACACAGGAGTGGGATTTTTGGGCTATAGTAGGAAAATGCTTACATTTGAAAGTATTTCACAGTATTTTGTCTTCTTAAAGATTAATTTAAAAATTAAATGTGAAGTAAATAGTATTTTAGATGAGGCACATCCTTGACTCCCTAGGTGACCTGCCTGTTAAAGGATATAGTGCAAAGAACACAGGCACATGTGCAAACCTGCTCATCCTCTCAATACAGTACCTGCAGGAGTTTTAACATGAGGTTGTGGGCTGGCCAAATAGCTCAGCTGATTAAAGCACCTGCAAGCAAGCACAAGGGCCAGGGATTCGATCCCTGAGCCTGCCATGCCTGCCCCGACCCCTGGGTACTCTGAGATGGCAATTGAGACTGGGCATGGTGGTGCGCGCCTGGAATCCCAGCTCTTGGGAGGCTGTCAACAGGCGGATTACTAGGAGTCTGACTTAGTAGTGAGACCCTGAACAACTTGTAGACCCTTCTGTAAAATACAACCCCCCCAAACAACAACAACAACAACAAAAACCCATAAGATTGTGCCTGACCTCAGTGGTATTCAGCTTCCTTGGCTGCAGCATGGAACATAACAGCTCAGATTGCACATTCCTAATCTGAAAATCTGAAATCCCACATGCTCCAAAATCTGAAATGTGTTGAGTGCCCACATGATGCCAGTAAGAAGAAAATTCCACACCTGACCTCTTGTGATAGACCTCAGCCAAAATGCAGGCACACTGAAAACACTGTAAAAATCATCCTCAGACAACATGTATAAGGTACATGTGCAAAGCACATATGAATTCCATGCTTATATTAAAATATTCCAAAATTCAAAAAAAATCTGAAATCCAAAACATGTATGATGCCTAGAATTTTAGATAATCCATATGTAGAGGTATCTATTTTATCTGCCATGGTTAAGATTAAGTAAAATACAATTTGCAGAAATGCCTGGCACATAACATCATAGTTGCTTGTTATCTTGATTTTAGCTTTATGATGAGGGGAATTTGCTGGAGAATAAGGCACCTTTTGTAACCTACAATTGAAGAGCTATCTATCAACACATTTTATAAGTTGTAGAAATAAGTCCTTTCAAATGGATTTGCTTCAACAGTTCATATTAGAATTGTTGACACTTCTCGGAGTCCTCATAGTCTAGAAGGCTATGTGTTGCTCAGCAGGTGGGAAGGCTGCTGACAACATTAATTGTTTCATAAATAGTGTCAAGATGGGATTCCACCCCCCTTGGGCTTAAACCAAGTTACTGAAAAACCAATACTGTGCCATATGTTTATACTTTTCTTGGCACATAAACCAGATATTTTACAGACAGAGATGGGTAATAAAAAGCAAGTACTCACTCAAGTCACATGTTTGATTCTCCATCAAAGAAAAGCAGCCATAACCATCCCAATTCCACTGAAATTTCATTAGAATTAGTTGTAAATCTCAGACACTGGCAAGAGTACCTTAAATATAAATGGCTCCAGAACTGAAAGAACCTCATTTATAGGTGAGTCACAGGTCAAGCAAAACTGTATACGGACCCTGGCTTTTCATTGGCTTTCAACATAGGAGGTAAGTTGGATGAAACAAATTGAACTTTATCCTTATCTTTGCTCTTCTGGGAATGTGAGAAAGGTTGAGTGTGGTTCTAAGATTTCAAGTTGTGAGTTCTTTGTTCTATCTGGTCTCTGTGTGGAAACCAACAATTGCATAGGTGTGGCCTCCTGCACAACTCAGGAAAAGCTGTGGCACCTGAGATGGGCTGGCAGGGATAGGACATGTCAGTCTCCCAAGAGACAAAGTGCAGATGGCAGGGATACTCAACTTGGACTCAATCAAAGAATGGCCCAAGTGATTCTGTTGCTTCTCACTATCTTCATTTCTCATAGCTTCTGCACTGTCCATCCCCTACTAACCCACAGGCCCAGCCCAAGTCCAGTGTTTGGCCATAACCTTCTTGATGAGCACAGATACTCCTGACCACTGTCTCTTCCTAGGATGAAAGGACAAAGTCTTTTCTGCATTGGGTGACCCACATCTTTAGAAAGTGAGCTTTGGAGCTCCCAGGCTCCTCTGAGCAGGAAGACTTGCCCCGCACTCACAGGAGCAGGAGCGTGGCCCACAAAACGGAGACCAGCAGCCCCAAAGGAAGCTGGTAGGGGCCTTCCGACAAACCCACCATTTCACTGATGAGAAACTTTGCCTGCAGCTTCGCATTTCTTACTGTTACAAGCAGAACTGAGTGTAACTGCAAACGGTAATTTTTTTCTGGAGGAAATCAGAAATCATAGATTTGATCCCTTGTGGGAAATCATGGGGAGTGGGTGGCTTTTGCCTTTTTTCCCTCTTTCGCAGTAGGACATAATGGTTATGCCAGAAAGCAGATCTGAATTCTCGTGCTGCCCTGTCTGACCTGAGTGATCTTGGCCTTGCTGCCCAGGTTCCCTGTATCCGTGCCCTTATCTGTAAAGCAGGAACAGACATAACTGTGTCTGGGCTTACCCAGTTCTTATATACTTATAGCTGCAGGAGTTCTCTATAAACATTGCCTATTTCTCTCTTCTCCTTGAACTTCCTAAGTCCATTTATTCTGTTCTTTTCAAAAAAGGTCCACATGTGTTATTTGTGCAATAGGATCACTGAATTTTCTTCTTGCTGCTACCACTTATAAAACCCTAATAAACATTTTAAAATGAAATACAGAGCTAGGGATATAACTCAGTGGTGGCATATGTATCAAGCATGTGTAAGACATTAGGTTTAATTCCCAACACCACAGAGAAAAAGTTAATAAATAAATGAAAACCTAATTGCATTGATATTTGTCAAGAGATGCTCACAAGAGTCAATGGGTTGGGGAAAGGGGACAGGTAAGCATCCCCATTTTGGGGGGTCAAATAGACAGAAACCAAGCAGAAAGGGGATGATGGGTACTCAAGCACCAGTGTCCTCTGTGGTGCTGTCATATTGTGGCTGGGCCTTTGCTGGCTTCCCTGGCTGCTCTGCGGAAGGGCTGACTGGCTAAAATACCTTTGGGGATCATTAGTCTGGGAGGGATTCATTTTCGAAGAACTCTAGCCCTCTCCCCCACTGGCTCTGACTTGACTGCTGAAACTTTTTTCCTCTGACTTACATTTTAATTAAGAAATTCACCCTTCGGTGAAAATGGCAAAATTCCTGTACTTAAGAATCAATAAAATGTGCACAGTCTAAAACGAGATTAATAATAGCCAAACTGTCTATTTTGGGTGTAATTATTTATTCATCATAGAAAACCAGCTGCTTAAAACCATAGTCCATCATGAACGCGAGAGACACTTCCACTTCTATTCTGTTGTTAAAATTCCCTTCTATTGCTCCATCTGGTGTTAAATATAAAAAGCAGGAAGGTTCATTCTCTACCTGCATACATTTTAAATAAGAATTTCAACATTATCTTGTCCATTTAAAATAATTGTATGAAAATGTGAAGAAATATGATCTTGTAAAAGCTGCAGTCTGACGCACCCAGGGAGCAGGCGAGAAAGAGCAAAGCTGCTATTATTTAAAATTCATGGAGACCGTGGCAAGATTGATTGCATGAGGCTCCATTCTGGGACAGTCCTTCAGCCTCAAGGCAAGAGGTTGAGGTTGGGCAGGGGGCCCATCCAGGGCTCCAGACCCAGCCAGAATCCCAGGAAGGGCTGCCAGCCTGGACAGAGGAAGGACAGAGGGTGGCTGGGCTCGGAATTCCTGTACTGCAGGGGTCTCCCCCGGGTTGGCCTTGGGGAAGGACCAGCATCTCTGTCTAGGACTTGGGTGAAGCCAACACCCTAAGTCATGTTCTGGGAAAGGAGAAGCTGGTATGAGGAGCAGAGTGGAGCAAGAGGGCTGAGGAGAGCAGCAATGAGGAGGACGTGGTCGCTCTTTGCCCGGGACTTCAGCTGGTGTTTAAATAATTCATCATTTCATGGCTGTTATCACCAGCTCCTAGAGAGGAAAAGCAGCTGGGAATAGAAACTACCTCCCCTCACTGTGGTCTATAGTTTCCAATTGGCCCCTGCAGTGGAGGCCCCAAGGGGACCAGGACAGAAGCAGCACCTTTGGGTTCAATTATGCTGTGTGGTTTTATCAGTTGCTTGTTACTGTTGAAGTACCACAAAGTCAGGGCTTAAAACAACCAAATCTTATTTTTAGTCCTATAGGTCAAAAATCCAAAATGGATCCCTTTAGGATAAAGTCCAAGTGTTGATCTGAATTCCTTCTGAATGCCTAGAAGACAATCCATTTCTTTTTTTTTTTTTTTTTTTTTTTGTCTTTTTGAGACAGGGTCTCGCTATGCAGTTCAGGCTGGCCTTAAGCTCACTTTGTAGCTCAGGCTGGTCTCGAACTCACAACAATCCTCCTGCCTCAGCCTCCCGAGTGCTGGGATTACAGGCATGCGCCACCACGCCCGGCTGACAATCCATTTCCTTGCCATTTCCAGCTCCTTGACTAACGGCTGCTGGGAATCCTTGTCTTGCAGCTCCATTCCTCCCTCTTCAAAGCCAGAAGGGTGGAGTCTTCCTCACCTTCACTCACCAACTCTCTGCCTCTCTCTTTTCCTTATAAGATTTTATTGTGTTGGTTTGTTTTGAGATCAGGTGTCCTGCTATGTAGTACAGGATGGCCTCAAATTCACAGTAATCCTCGTGCCTCATACTCCAAAATTCCCTTACAATATTTTCTTTTTCTTACTGGGGACTGAACCCACCAGAGAGCTGTATCTGTAGGCTTTTTAAATATTTGAGACAGAACCTTATCAAGCTGCCTAGGCTGGGGCTGAAATTTGCAATCCTTTTGCCTCAGCCTCTAGAGTAGCTGTAGGTACTCCAGGTGTGTGCTACCTTGCCCAGCTTCCCTAAGGACTCTTATAGTCACAAGGATGCTCTAGGATGATAGCACCATCTTAGTTCCCTGGTGACACATGCAAAGGTCTGTCTGCTGTGGGAGGTAACATATTCCTTAATTTTGAGGACCAGGATATGAATGTTTTAGAGTCACTATTTTGCTTACACAGTGACCTTAGAGAAGTCACTTAGCCTTTATGTGTTTCAGTTTTTTCATTTTTAAAATGACACAGTCTTATTTGCTTTGAGGTATTTAAAATGAGAATGCAAGGAGACAAAGCGACATGCTGTGTAATCTGTTAACACTGCTTATTAAGAAAAGGTACTTTTGGTGTGTTTGAAGATGTCTAGTTCCAATGTCTTTCCAGAGCGGGGATTTGCAGTTGAGTTGTGCTCAACTGAACTGAACACCTGTACCCTCCCCAGACCAATTTGTGTTTGCAGGCAGAGTGCTTGTTTCTCTGCGTAAAACCTCAGAGTTAGTGAATACTGCATTTCAGGGGGCCCCATGTGTTCATCTGCAGTCAGGATGTTTTCACACACACCCTCTATTGACTCCCAGCTTGATGATTCAGGGCCCTCGCACTTATGGAAAAGAGGAGTGGAGGACCCTGGCTCCCCACAGCAGGCATATGACAGTGCTGCCTGGGGGAAGCTAGTAGCCAGTGGGAGGAGCCCTGGCCTGGGGTTCCACAACGGGTTCTACTATTTGGACTGGCCATTCCTGGATGTCACTTCTTTTTCCTGCTGGCCTCCTCTTGAGGGTGGGGCCCTTTTCCCACCACAGTCTGCTCATTAGCATCTTCAAGATTGTTTTTGGCAGATGAAGCTCTTGGGACTTAGTTTCAACAAAAGCCTGTCTGATCAAGGTGCAGATTATGGTTTGATAAACCTCAGAGTCTATCATTACTGAAGATCAAAATGTGCCACAGAACTCTCCAACTTAGAGCCACTTTAGATTCACCTTGGAATGGTTGAAATAAAGATTCCTGGGATCATTGCTATCTCTAGGCTGAGGCTCAGGAATTTGCAGTTGAACAGCAAACTCCCTGGAGATTCTGATGTGCTCTCAGATTTGAGTTCTGCAGCTCTGACCATAGCATGGGCTCAGGAAAATGCGGCTTCCCACAATTCCATCTCAACCTACCTGCTTTATTCCTGGGCCACTGAGCCCCTCTGTTGTCCATTTTTCCAGTCCGCTTTCCCAGGACTGTATCAAGCACTGACTTTCTTTTTGTTTGTTTGTTTTTGGGGCAGGCTCTTGCTATGCAGTTCGGGTTAGACTTATGCTCGTTTTTGTAGCCCCCAGGCTGGTCTCATACTTGCTGTGATCCCCTTGTCTCAACACCCCCAAGCGCTGGAATTACAGGCATGCACCACCACACCCAGTTATAGGGACCACATGGTAAGCCTGAGTTTCTGGGGCTGGGTCAACATGTTTGGGGTTTTGGGGCTGCTGTGGCATGCAGGGCTGGTGATTGAACTCAGGACCTTGTACTTGTCAGGTAGATGCTTATGCCTCTGAACTATCTCCCCAGCCCCAAACTATTGACCTTCACATCTCTGCTCAGCCTCAATTTCTCTAGGGCTGAGTATCCTTGGATCCTACCAGAAAAGAAACCCACCTACAAGAAAGAAGCTCTTAAAATGAGGAATTTCCACATAGGGAAAGGGCTGAGAGGGGGCAAGGACACTGAGCGTGCCCACCTCCATATTTCCTCCTTCCAGGTGAGCTGCCACCTGTCTCCAACACGCCTGCGGCTGCCCTGGAATACCTCACAGCCTCCCCATCTTTTCCTTTAAACTCTGTCATTTGTACAGCCTATTAACCTTTAACTTTATGACTACCCAAAGATGAAATACTGGCAGCATTTAAGGCTGAGAATACTCCAGACCTACCTTCTTAGTTTGCAACAGGGGTGAAGCACTTTCTCTTAAATCAGTCATTTTTAATATCAGTCACACAGATACTACCCAGGGAGGGTATTTTTGGCTCCACACAGAGATCTAATTCATAATAAATGGGGCTGTTCTGGATTCTACCTGCATGCTTTCCCATAGGTACAGCAGTCCTTCCCTTATTTCTGGAACGAAGTAGTCTAAGATTACATCACCACTTATGAAATATCAACTGTAGGCTACGTCTGATGCATAAATCCAGTCCTCCTAAAGACAGGGCTAAAAAAAGCTTATTTATCCCTACTCTCAGGTAGCAAAGTGGAAGCCCCAAGAGGATCATCACTTTGATGAAGGTGACCCAGCTAGTGAGCGATGAGGCAGGAATTGTAGTTCTAATTGATGCCAACCTCTGTGCAGATCAGTCCAAGTCATCTAAGTTCATCTTTGTCAGCATGGTCTTGCCTGAATGTAGAGTGATGCTTCCTGTCTCTGACTGCCACAAGACTGTCCCAAGAGTGTAACAGCCTCAGTGAGAAGATGCCTTCTGAGGTTTGGGTACAGCAGAATGGAAATACCTAGCTCCTATTTCCACATTGGTCAAGGGTGATGAACCATCCCAGTGAGCTTGGATGGCCTGGTTTTAGCACTGGAAGTCCCAGGCAAACAGGGACATCTGGTCATCCGACTCATGGCAACATGGTACCTTTGAGTTTAGGGTTTCGAGCTCTGAAGTGGGGACCAGCTGCCGGCTTCAGGCTGGTGCTGACCAGCACATAACGACAGTAGGATCCCACTGTTTACTAGGGAAGCTAGGGACTCAAGGCAGATCTGGGGCTGGACAGGGTACCCTGGATGAAGGCTCAGGTACCTAAGACTTAGCAGGCCTTGGTGCAAAAGGCGTGTACTTGTGTTTGTCCCTTGCCCTGCTTTTTTTAAAATCTGTCTTACACTGATCATCCTCCAGACATACTGTAGATGACACAGCATGGCTGCTCTATTGTCATGACTAGCATAGAACATTGGAGGTGGGAAGTATTTGTTTCACCCACTACTGTATTTCTGATACCTAGAAGAGTGTCTGGCACTTAAGTAGGCTCTTGAGAACTTTCTACTGAATGAATACATGAATGAATGATTGAATGAGCAAACTAGGAACTTAGGCTGATCACTGCTGCTGAGGAGCAGCACAGATGGCTAACAAACCCAAGGCCTAGATGCTGAGAGGCCACTGAAGGCCACATAGCCCAGAGTGACCACAAGACACTATATTGCTGCTTCCAGAACCCTCTCCCATTGATGCCACCCAATGGCCTGCATTTTTTGTGACACTTCTGTCCCATAGAACCCAAATTTCTGATGCTGAATCTGAGTTATGGTTCCTCTTGGATCTAAGAAAACTACTTCCCAGCTTTGAGTATAGGACTCATCAGGCCTTTTCTGTCTAAAGCTAGCAATCTGGGGTGGGTGCCTAGAGTGACCCTAGGCATGTCCGTCCCTGTGTACTTCAGTCTGCAACAGAACTCTCTTCCATTTGTCGCCACATACCTGAGGCCCAACTCCAGAGTCCTTACTCACACCATGTAAACAGTGGGCAGCCTCCCAGGCCAATTTAGAAAAACTCAGAGCACCCCAGGGACAGGCACACTGAGCTCACATCCAAGTCAGGCATTAGGCCCAACTATGATAATGTCTACAGGGCCTACAGAGTCTCACTGCATAGATCAGACTCATAGTGATTCTCCTGTTTTCAGTCTCCCAAGTGCTGGGATTACAGGTGCGCACCACCACACCCAGTCTCAATCACCATCTCAGCTTGCCCCAGGGACAGGGCTGGCATGGCAGGCCTGGGGATTGAACCCTGGCCGTTGCGTTCTGCCTAAGCAGGGACTTCAGTCCATCGAGCTATCAGGCCGGCCCTTACAACTTTTTAACATTTATGTAAAAGTTTCTCTCTTGTTTGGGTCCCATTCTATGGTTAGTCTAAGGCCAGTCTGAAAGATAATATATTGTGACTGTTATATTATTTATTTTCAAGCCAACTTATTGATTATCGCATGCTGAAAATGACAAATGGTGCCCGTGCACGGCACGGTCAGCAGGTTCTATTAAAGAAATGATAGTATTGCTCATGGATTGTTAAAAGGTTCAGTTTAGGTTCTTTATAGGTTTATATCCATCACTATTTAATGACCAAATGATGAAAAATATGAGCTGTGGGGACAATTTTTTTCTGAGGGAGTTTTATGTTTAAGCAGTTAGCAAAATAAGATACTCCATTTTCTTGTGGGGAGTGGGGTGATGGTGAGGGGAAGGTAGTAAGATTTTATTTCTCCAGATTTAATAAATTGTAATAATTAATGTTGCAGATATTTAACCAAGCAGAGGACGCTGAGATAGCAGAGCATGGCTAAGCCAAGAGCTTCCAGCATGTAGTACTATCACTGGGGTGCTTTCCACTGGTTTCAATGCCAAATCTTAGGCAGCTTAGGGTTGCGGTCTGAAACTCAGCCTTGATTCTGGCAAGTCCCCAACCTGAGGGAGTGGGACTGGAGATTGGGTGCTCGCCAAGGTTCTTAGGGAGCTTGCAGTAGGTGACTGGGCATCGCAGGGCCTGGAGGCTCATCTGCAGTGCCTGCTGTGTTGAGCCACGGGAGAGTGAGACTGTCTCTGGTGGCATGGGGACTGCCATGCCTCATACCATCATTCTTAACTCCTAGGTCAAGTCTCTGTAGTGGAAAGGGAATGAATCAGGCCAGACTGAGACCTCTGATGCCATTTCTCTAGGTGTCAAAAAGAACAACTCTCAGCAGGCCCAGACCAGAGAGCAAGTCCTGCAGAGCCTGCCTCAGCAGTGAAGCTTTTCCAGAGAGGCATTGTGGCTCTACCCTTCTGCCTGCTTCATCAGATGGTGAACGAAAGAAGGCTCTGCTTGGAGAGCCCAGGAGGGTCCTTTTCCTGAGCTGCTCCAGGAGTGTACCACAGGGCCCTCTTTCCTCCAGAAGTCCTGAGTCCGGTCCCAAAGGCAAGTGCTAAGTAGGAGTGGAATGTCAGAGCAGGGGCATAGAGGGAAATAATGAGATTTGGAGACCTTTACCTCGTCAGGCGGAAACTGAGAGCTGTCACTAAAATGTTTCCTCACCCATCGGGCACTAACCAAATTACACTTCGTAGCCTTCTCTCTGGGCCTGTCACTGCTTTGATATCTGGAACCTCAGGCCTGACCCATAAAGATTATCCACACCTAATGTACATTCTCTTCCTTTCCTTTGGCTGATATTCATGATCAAGGTGACCTAAAGCCACATGTTGGAGTTGGAGAGGGTCTCTGGCTCCTGCCCACTATGAAGGTGGGAAAACAAAGCCGCAGTCTTCTTTCCTTCAGGTCTACCCCACCACCCACACTTCTTTATTTCCTTGAATGTGAAATCAACCTGTTTGTTAGAGCTCTCAGTTGCCTTAGGTCTGTTAATCTATTTCAACTAATATCCCAAAATAATTGGTCAACTATATGCAGAATAGCTGGATTATCTGCAACCCTTTCATAAATAACTCAAACCAGTTTCAGTAAAGGTCACAGGATGCAGAAGGGGTTCGCTTCAGGCACAGAAAGACCGAGGATGAAGATCACCACTACTTCACCCACCCCACCCCAACCTGGATTCTTGCTCTGGAGTCTGATTTTCTATCTTTTCTTAGCAAGAACCAGTCTCTGCCAACTCCCACTCCCAAGAGAAAATTAAAGACCTGTGATTTGTCCCACTTGGGTCATGTGGCCACTTTTCACCCAATTGCAGTGCCCAAGTAGACAAGGCCTTCTGTTTTTTTTTTATTTTTGTTTTATTGAAGTACAAATATCAATGAGACAGTTTTAAGTTACCTTGACAAGATGCATTTGATAAATTAATACATTGCAAACTGTTTTCATAATGTTTTGGTGTCATAGAAGGTGCATACATGATATTATACTTACAGAGATTATTATACCTTATGTCTCTTATCAGTAAATTAGAAGAGTGTAGGTGTTTGAGTATCTTATTTTTTATACCTGAATTACATCAAAGATTCAATAATTTATACTTTCTACCTTGTTATTTTCCTAGTAGTTGTCCACAGTACTAGAAACAGACATAATATCCTGTCCAACCACCATTAGTGCAAATCTTGCCTCTCATAGAATTATGTAGAAGCACAGCGTTACCTATCCCAACTGTACTGTCTACACACACATCATAATTCTTCCTTTCTATACCCCTTCCTTTGTCTATACCTGTCAGAGATGGGCACTCCATTGTCATTCAACTAACTTAGGTGCTTGAACTCGACAACACAATCCAACACAGTCCAGCAATCCACAACAATAATGAGTTATCCAAAGAAGTGGTCGACCATAGCCATTTACAGTGCAACTTATTATTATGGCCCCATGGTGTATACCTCATTTTTATACTTTTCTGCTGGATGATTAAGACCTAGATAGAGCAAGACCTATATACCAACACATGTACTTTTTGTTTCTTATGAGGTCAGTGAAGTCCCCTTAGGGTTTATCTTGTAGTCCTGCACCTTATTCTGTAGATCCTTTGTCTGTGTCATCCATGTGGATGAGTCACAGCCAATGCTTGACCAATTTGCTCTCTGTGAGAGCCTGAGAGAAAGATTTCTCTCCATGTGACTCTCCCCAGGCACACTATAGAACTTCGATCTCTTTCTTCTGTGGCTCCATAATCTCCTTCTTCAGAAAATTTGCAGCTCAACTGAGTTTCATGATGTTGCAGTACAGGTTCTCCTATGTCCTGAGTCTTCACTGACCTTGAAAGGATAGGGCCAAAATGTTGGCTGGCCTTGTGGCTCCTCTATTTCTCCAACTCTGACTTGTGAACTTGGGTTTTTAACCATCCAGAAGAAAAGCTGATTAGTATCCTGCAGCATATGCCATTCACTTTTCCTTATCTGACTCAATTGATTTTAGTTGTATGTTTCCTTTTGTATTTCTGCTTTTTGCTTGTTATACTAGGGAGACTATATGATATTTACACATGTGTGTCTGGTTTATTTCACTTATGAGTATATGTTCAAGCAGCACCCACTTCAGTATAAATGCTTCAAACTTATCATCCTTAATAGCTGAGTGATACTCCATTATATAGAAATACCACATCTTTTTCAACCATTCCTCATGTGATGGACATCTTGGTTGTTTCCAAGATTTTGCTATCACAAATTGAGCTGCTATAAACATAGGTACACAAATATCACTATGATACAATGTTTTCAGTTCATTTGGGAAAATTCCCATTAGGGGGATAGCTGGCTTGAATGGGATTTCTAGTCCTACTCTTTTGAGGAGTCTCCACACTGACCTCCACAATGGTTGTACCAGTCTACATTCCCACCAGCAGTGGAGAAGTGTTCCCTTTTCCCCACAACCTCTCCATTTGTTGTTGGTTGATTTCCTTATGATAGCCATTCTTTCTGGAGTGAGATGATATCTCAGTGTTGTTTTTATTTGCATTTCACGGATGACTAGCGATGTGGAGCATTTTTTCATATATTTATTTGCTTCTTTAATTTCGTCCTCTGAGAAGTGTGTATTCATCTCAGATGCCCATTTCTGAATTGGGTCTTTAAATTTGAGGGTCCTGTTATATCTTAGTTCTTTATATATTGTAGACAGTAGACCTCTGTCTGATTGCTTATTAGTTAGGATTTTTTCAAAATTTGTGGGTTGTCTTTTTACTCTATTGACAATTTCTTTTGACACGCAGAAGCTCCTTAGGAAGAGTTGATCCCAGTTGTTGATTCTTTCAAGTGCTTCCCGTGCGAATATATGTTTGTTCATGAACTCTTTACCTACCCTTATGTCTTCAAGAGTTCCTCCTACTTTCTCTTCCAGGAGATTGAGTGTCTCTATTTTAATGTTTAGATCTTTAATCCATTTTGACTTTAACTTAGTGCATGGTGATAGAGCTGGGTCAAGTTTCAGTTTTTGGCATGTAGAAAGCCAGGATTTCCAGCACCATTTGTTAAAGAGGCTATCTTTCTCCCAGTGAGCTTGTGTAGCCCCTTTGTCAAAGATCAGATGGCTGAGTGTGCTTGTAGATGCCTCTGCATCTTCTAATCTATTCCACTGATCCTCGGGTCTATTTTGTTGCCAATACCATGTTGATTTTATCACAGTGGCTTTGTAGTATATTAGACAAGGCCTTCTGGTTGACCAAGCTCTTGCTCAACATATAGGGAGACAGAATGGGTCTGAGCAGCCAGGTCAATGGTCCCTGGACCACAGAGCCTTCTATTGATAATTGATTCAGTCTCACCTCTCAGGCTTCCGTAGAGGTAGAAAGTGCTTTGTAAGCAGGAATTACTTGGCTTTTACTTTAACTGTGAACTATATGGTAAGAAGGAGGCCTTGTCCTGACATTCTTAATTGTGTAACCTGGACAAGGCCCTCAGCCTCTCTAGTCTTCAAATTTTGTAGCTATTTGCTCAGTAGGCTGGTCTCATCACCCTGGGAAGTTATGGACACCACATCAGAAGGCCCGTGCGGAAGGGCCTGGCATGGTGGAAAAGGATGCAGGGGCAAAGAGTATTTCTGTGCACAAGACCACCCTCCAGGGGCATCATTGCCAGCTATGCCTTGCTAAGAAAGGTCACCCCCCTGTCCCCACATCATTTGACTCAGGTCTGATTGTCTACTCCTTCGCACCCTTATTCAGGCAGCCTTACAGAGCTTCAGGAAGTGTTGCCACATGAAAACATGACCCCCTTTGCCCACTTCTACCAAAGAGGCAGTTACTTCAAATTCCATACTTGAGACTCCAGCACTTACACTGTAACCATGCTTTCTTTCTAATATAAAATAGATGCCTTTCTGAAAGACCAAAATATCTTGTTGGACACAGTTTAGGCCATGAAAAAGGCCCAGAAATAGAAATTCTAGATCCACCCCTATTAGTGCTGGGCTCTTAGGTCAATTGTTGAGAAATTCTATGAGCCTCAGTTTCCTGAGTAGCAAAATGGGCACAATACTTCCTATTTCCCGGAGGAGCTGGTAGCAGTAAGATAAATTATGAAACTACTCACCACATTGTCTGGTACATCCTGGATACCTAATAAACATAGTTTCCTTCTCTCAAAAGTGTAAGTGGAAATAGAACAGGCAGCACTTACTGGTTTGATTTTGATTATACTTAGTCCAAAAGAGCCTTCTCAGTGGAGCGTGAAGAGTCAATATTATCGTCATACTTTAGCACAAAACTCTACCCTCTTCTCTCCTGTCAACCAAAAGATTCCAACATCCCAGGGAAGTCCTCAGGCTATTTCCCTATTATATTAGCTTTCTAGGGCCACCATTAAAATTACCTCAACTGGGTGACAGAAAGAAACAGAAATTTATTCTCACAATTCCAGAGACCAAAGTTTGAGGTCAAGGTCTCAGCAGGGTGAGCATATTTTGGAGGGCACAAGGGAAAATCTGCTCAGTGCTTTTCTCCTAAATTCCGTGATTTGGGGCAGCCCTTGACCTTCCTTAGCTCTTTTTTTTTTTTTTTTTTTTTTGGTGGGACTGGGAATTGAACTCAGGCCCTTGCACTTGCCAGGGAAGTGCTTATTCCACTGAGCCATCTCCCCGGCCCCTGCTTGGCTCACTGTTGCAACGGTCCAATATGACCTCATCGGAGGCCATCTTTTCTATGTGTATCTTTGTGTCATCTCCTTTGTGACAGATACAGTCATTGGACTGAAGGACAATTAACTCAATTATGGCCTCGTATTTGGGGGGGGGTTGTCTGTCCTTGAGATTAAACTGAGAGCCTACACACTCAGAAACATTCCAAGCACTTTTATTTATTTATTTTTATTTTGAGATAAGATCTCACTAGTTTGCCCAGAGTGGGCGAAAACTTACGACTCTCTAGTCTCAGCCTCCTGTATAGCTGAGGTTACACTTATGTGCCACTGTGCTCAGCATGACCCCATCTTAACCAAATATATGTGGCAAAGACCCCCTTTGCCCTTAAATAAGGTCATGTCCTGGAGGGCATGAATTGTGTGTGTGGTAGGGGATACCAGTGTCTCATCACGCCTGTCAATGGTGGGAGAGGAAAGGATTGAAAAGCAGGACACATGGAAGCAGGCCTGAAAATCCTGAGCGATACAGGTAAAGCTGTTGGATTCAATTTTTTCTGGCTCTGTTTTTAAAATGATTGCCTTGGAAGACATTCTTACCCTCTAGAAAAGAATGTGTTCCACCTTGAAGATATGCCAAGTCTCTCTTATCCAAGGAAAAATAATGGAGAGAGACCTTCCCTTCTACTCCCCCTTGTTTCCATGGCCTGTCCCCCCTTCCCATATCCATTACCCTGACATTGTAAGAACATAGGTGACAAACCAGTACCATCTTGGGGATCATTTTATTGCTAGTAGCAAATCCTACTCTCACTACTTGAACAGATTTTCTTAGGACACAAGGAAATCCCCAGAACCCAGGGACAAGAATTTGACCTTCCTAAAGAGAACAATTGATTAAAGAAAAAAAGCATTTGACCTTCTTCTATAACAGCCCAGAGTGAGGGAGTGGCCCCAGCCCTCATTCCACTTCTGCAGACCCGGCTTGGGCAGTCTGTGTTTCCACTACTCCTTGGATTCCTCTTTTGCTGTACATTTGAGAGAAAGAAATCCTACATTGCCCCTGGACTCTGAAGAGGTTGACACAACCCTGAGGCTGTGCCAGAGGTGTGGGACAAAATTTCTGATTGGTCCATCCCAGCCAATGGAGCAATGAGTTCTGCATGAAGTATTCACCTGCTACCCAACCAGCAATGCGCATCTATAAGTTCTGGTAATTCAAGGGTTACACAATACAAAAAAACACTGTGGACTATTAAATGTATTTTTTAAATTATAGTAAAAGACACATTGCCATTAATTACCCTCAAAATACTTCCTTTCATGCCAACCACACTTAGCAGATTATTCTTCCCATCTTCCTCCCCTCTCCCGTCCCCTCCCTTCTCTTCCCTCTTCCCCCTCTTCTCCTCCTTTTCCTTCTCCTTCTCCTTCTTTTGTCTTTTTTTGACAAGGTTTCACTATGCAGTTCAGGTTGCCCTTGAACATATTTGGTAGCCCAGGCTGGCCTTGAACTTGCAGTGATCCCCCTGGCTCAGCCTCCCCAGTGCTGGGATTACAGGCATGCGCCACCATCCCTGACACTTGCCACCTTCTGATGCAGTCCTGGAAGTGCTCTTTTGTGGCTTTACCAGCTGTCAGTTACCATCCAATGGAAGGATAGGCTTCAAAACTATAATGTTGCCTCCTCCACCTCACTCACTAGGCCTGGCATTGTGTGACTTCCGGCTGCTCCCTACTAAATGCCCATGAAAGGTAAATATTTCAAATGGATTTAGGACATCAAGGCGATCACAACTAAAGACACCAAAAGGGATTCCAGAACTGCTTCACAAAGTGGCAAAAGTCCTACAGATAACCCACTACTATTACGGACTACTGGACTGTATTGGAATATTTTGCTGAATTCACACACCTACAATATTTAAATGACAGTGCAATATCCTTCTCTGACAAAACTAAACAAAAGAGGGGGGATACAAATGAATGATCATTTTGTATCAGTATATTCAAAATAGGATAGATACACAGCTACATTCTCTTAATTCAATGAATAGAAAGACTTGTTCTAATTTTTAAAAAGTGGCAAAAATGATGGAATATGTATGTTTGAAGTGCAGGGATTATTCTGAGGCAGATGAATGGCAGTGTGTCTTTTTATTATAATTTTAAAAAGGAAACACTTATTTTTCCTTCACACCGCTGTACAAGGCAATGGTATCTGGAGCGTTGGCCCCTGCAGAGGTGGAAGCACGGAGACCTCTTGGAGAGGAGTTAGGTTGCTGGGCTCCCTGGAAGTTCTTGACAAGCAACTCAGAATAGTTCCTTCATCTGGAGACACCTAGGGAAGTCATCTTACTCAGGAAATCCTGCATTGCTACCTGGTGGCTCCTTTTTGGACCAAAACTCCATGGGTCTCACTTTTGCTCCAACCAGGCAATCCTACCCCTCAGTCATTCCCTTGAAATAAACCTTCACCCCCAGGCTTCCAAGTGAGAATACTGGCTTCTATGTTTGTAGATACGCATTTACCAAGCCACCTGTATATTTATTCTCAGGGATGTGAGAGAAGTGGGATGAATCAAAACAGTAGATTCCTCTGTGTGTGAGATTATCTGTAAGGCAGGACTGAATTCAACATGCCCTGCTTGAGTTCTCACAGCTGGAGGAGGCTGAAAGCCTGGATGAGGGAAAAGCTGGTAATGACCTTAAGCTTCTTCACCACCTATACAGACACTTCTAGCAATGGTGTCTGTGTTCCTGGTGGCTCTGAGTCTTTGGACACAGAGCCAATGGAACTGGAGAGATGTCCACTTCTTGATGTCAATGGTGACAGGTCAGCTCTGCAGAGGATTATCTGGCCTTTGTGGTCCACTTGAGCCACTCTTACAGATTCAGTTAGCCCATAAACTGTCACATTTCTACTTCATTTGGTGGGCAGTTGGAATCCCCAAGTAGACCTTTAAGGTCCCTTATTTAGTGATATCATCTGTAATTTGTCCCCTTGCTTAATTAGAGGCAGCACCTTTCTAAGGTTATTATTATGTCAGTTATACTAGGGTTTCTTTGTAATTAGGTGACAGAGATACACCGTGGTTTTGCTTTGTTTTGTCTTGCAGTACTAAGGAATGAACAATGCAGAGCCTCTCACTTTTTAGGGAATGCTTTTCCACTGAACTGTGTTCCCCACTCTGCAGGTTTCAGATTGATAGGGTTTCAGTACGCTCACTGGAAAATTCTCATAAGTCCTGCCTTCCAGCTTTGGCTCTTCAACTTACTGTGTATGGGTCAGTATAAAAAAATGCCTGAGATAAATAACTTATAAAGGAAAAGGATTGTCTTGCTTGGAGATTCCAGTTTTGGAGATTCCATTCTGTGATCAGTTGGCCCCTTTTGTTTGGGCCTGTGATGAGGTGGAATGTGATGGCAGGAGCACATGGTGGAGCAGAACCTCTCACTTCATGGTCAAGAAGGGAAAGAAGAAAAGAAGGCACACATGCCCAGGGACCTGTGAACCCACGCATGGCCCCATCTCTTACAAACTCTATCACATCCTAAGATGCCATTGTGGACATTGTCCAATCTACTGGCTCTTTCACTGGATTCAGATGAAAAATCATGAGTCAGCTAAGTACAGTTCTGCTGGTGGTCCTGGGCCATGAGGGTCAGCATCTGCCAGTCCTTAGAGTGGCAGCTCTGGAACTCTGGAAGCTCTGAGTACCTATAGTCCTCAGCCCTTAGTGTAACAACTTTGGGCTCTAAGCCATCCTTATCAGCTCCTCACCAGCCAAGACTTAACCCTTGGCAGCCATCCAGGACCCTGTCACTGGTGCATGGCACTGAATGCCACTGATTGGTCCTGTAGTCTCTTGATGCCCCTCTTCTCTGACCTTTTTGTTGCAACTCCTACTGTCTATAGACTTTTTAAAGAGACCCCTTGTGTTCTCTTTAAACCCAGGAATACCAAGTGGATTCATACAGCCTTCAAGGACCACACCAGTAGAGAAATGAATGATGAGCAGGTCCCCTGGACCAAGGCTGTGTACTCCAACAGGCATGTGCTGCAATAGGGAGACCTGGACACCAGTATGAGCCCCACTAAGCCCAGGAAGCCTGAGAGGCATAGTCCATCTACAGAGCAGCATCAGGCTGTGATTTGTCCAAGTTCTAGGTCCAAATTTGAGCCACATGACTGTTACAAATTCAAGTCTGCTGCTTTGCACAGATTCAAATCTGTTGAGAACAGGGCCTACCTGACCTGGATGACCTGGTGTCCAGGACAGCTTCAGCTGTCAGTCAAAGCACATTTCTTTCTGTCTGGCGGGGGGGAGGGGGGAGAAAAGGATTGAGTTGTTTCTGATCTATCTCATGGGGAACAACCTTTTAACACATGGGTCTTTGGGGGAACAAGTGTATTATTGTGTGACCCTGGGAAAAAAAAAAAAAAACACTAACCTTTCCGAGCCTCCACTTTTATACTTATAAGGTGGGATTGGGCTGATATTGGAGAAGTCTGTAGTCTGGTCCAAGTCTAGCACTCTAACCCTACAGGCATTTGAGTAGATGTCTCATAATTGGAGTTTCTTGGAACTACTAACTAGTACCTGCAATGAAGAGAAGGTAGCTTGGGCCACTGGCAGAGGTGAAGGTGGGACCCTAAGGATTATCATTCTTTTTGCAAAGTGGAACAGTTGGGCTTGGTT